>CAUYRT010088260.1:0-22927 GCA_963574885.1 Lepilemur ruficaudatus
TAGCATTATTAGGCATCTACCCAAAAGAGCATAAGACATTCTATAATAAAGACATCTGCACCTGAATGTTTGTGGCAGCACAATTCACTATTGCTAGGTGGTGGAAACAACCCAAGTGCCCGTCAATTCGTGAGTGGATTATTAAAATTTGGTATATGTTCACAATGGAATATTACTCAATATCACTCAATTTTAAGAAATGACAGTAACCTATCACCACTTACCCTGGATTGAGCTTGAGCCCTTTATTCGAAGTGAGGTGACACAAGATGGGAAGAATGGGCTCCACATGTATTCACCATCAAATCTGTACTGACTGATTAACACTATGGTGCTCAAATGGTGGTGGTGTTCACCAGGGATTCAAGGGTTGGGGAGGTAGACCCACAACTGAGTGATGTGGTGAGCATTGTGGAGGGGAGGGGCATGCCATTAACCCATGGTAGGGAGAGGCAAGTTACAAAATGTGACCAAAAAAAAAAAAAAAAAAAAGAAAAATGCTGAGTAAAGAAATCGGAGACAAAATTCCCATATTATATAATTCTACTCATACTAAATGTCTCGAAAAGGCAAATCTATAGAAATAGGGAGCAGATTAGCGGGTCCCTGTAGTTGGGGATGTGAATTAGGGGTCTCAATAGGGGGAAGGAAATGTTCTTAAACTAATTTGTGTGAATAGCTGTATAACTTGGTAAATTTACTAATAATCATTTAATTGTACACTTAAAATGGATTAATTGTATGGTATGTAAATTATACTTCAATAAAGTTTTTTAAAAAAATTAGCAAAGGATCTGAATAGACATTTCTCAAAAGACATAGAAATGGTCATCAGGTATAGTGAAAAAATGTTCAACATCTCTAATCATCAGGGAAATGCAAATCAAAACCACAGTGAAAAGTCACCTTACTCCTATTAGAATGGCTATTACCATAAAGACAATTGATAACAAGTTTTGGGGAGAATGTGGATAAAGGCAATCCTTACATACTGATGACAGAAATGTAAATTAGTATAGTCATTACTATGGAAAATAATATGCATGTGTCTCAAAATATTAAATATAAAATTACTACACGATCTAACAGTTTCACTAGTAGGTATATATGCAAAGGAAATAAAATTCATATGTCAAATACATGTCTGTACTCCCTTCTTTACTGCAGCACTATTCACAACACCCAAGACATGAAATCAACCGGAATGTTTACCAACAGATGAATAAAGAAAATGCGGTATATGTACACAATGCAATACTCTTCAGCAATAAAAAAGAAGGAAATGCTGTATTTGTGACAATTTGGATGAACCTGGAGGGCAGTAAGTGAAGTGATATTAGTGTAAGCTCGGCACAGAAAGACAGTAGCATATGATCTCACTTATACGTGGGATCTAAAAGAAAATGATCTCATAGAAGTAAAGAGAAGAATGACGGTGACCAGAGGCTGGGGATGGTGAGCGGGAGGGATGACGTGGAGATATTGGTCAGAGGACACATGAGTACAATTAGGAGGAGTAAGTTCAAGAGATCTGTTGTATGGAAGAGGGACCATAGTCAGTGACGATATATTGCATCCTTGAAAAATGCAGAGAGCGGATATTACATGTTCTCACCACAAAAGTGGTAACTACGTGAGGCAATGCATCTGTTAGTTAAATTTAACTATTCTATGATGTACATGTACTTCAAAAAACCATGTTATATACGGAATAGAATTTTATTTGTCAATTTTAAAAGGTAGGCATACTGAAACATCCACGATGAGAAAAATTATCTTTAAAATACATTCTATTAACACTTATAAAGTGAATAGATTTCATCAATACTCGTAAACTTGAGACTTTAAGGTAACTCATATATGTCAAATTGCCATTTTACAATTGAGTACTTCAAAATATTCTAAGCTAAACAATCACTAACCATATTCTTGGGGTGGAGGAAAACAGCTGCATGATGTACTGGCAAAATAAAATAAAATAAAACAAAATCATATTATGTGAGTTACTCATTTAGCAGAAAATCATTCTGAAAATGTGTTGTGAAGTGTATTTCTATTTTTCATGTGATTATAACTATAAAATTTAAATTGTACATAGCTTGAAAAAAACTGCTTTCCTAATTATCATAAAATTATTCTTAAGAATTCATCAAATCTTTAAAATTACACATTTGAAAAAGAATGAGAGCTTTCTAACAGAACTTTAACAGTAATGCTTAAAATATGAACAATGTCATTGAGCTAGGCTTAAAACAATTTACAACATTTCTTTCTTGAAAAGGAAAATAGATTGTAATAGGACAAACTCCAGTGGTAAAATTACTTGCATTGCACCTGAGAGAAATGGCAAAAATGCTCTAAAAGTGGTTGTCAAAAAAATATCTAAACCCAGCTCCCTTAGACTTAGTACTAGTAACCTCATTCCCTTTCTCCTAGAGTAAACTTAAATAAGTTTTTAACTTTTTCCACTAAAAGAACATGAAAATTGAATCCCTAGCTTTCATAATCTGGTAATCAATTGTTACAATGTTATAATATGTTTTAAATCATCCTTCGAAATTTCAGAGAGGGAAGTCCTAGCAAGGATTTATTTAAAAATCCACGCAAGAATTATTTTTGTATAATTTTGTTTCTAAATATTGGCATTCATATTAGAATAATTGATTCTAGCAAAAGATTGCAGTATGACAACATTTTCTCCACTTGTGTTAAATTTTATGACTTTGACATGGAAATAGCAAAATGTGGACTTTATAATTATTATCTTGTTGTCTTTACAAATGCTTCTGAGAAGAAGATATTACTCTAGGATTAAAAAAGTCCATCTAAATTTTACCTTCTTTAACATGCGTATGTAACAACACAGATGTAAAAACATTTCTGTTTCTAAATGTGCTTATCTACAAGATACTATGGGCTGTTCATGCTGCAGTCATTCCATAGTATCAATTCATAGCAGAAACATTCCAAGGGAGTTCTGTGTGTATATAATAGGAACATTTCTCAGTTGGAGTGTTTTGCTTGATGTAACACCAAAACCTTGAAATGAATAGTGTTTGCTGAGTAGAGAAAAAGGACAAATACACAGCTATCATCATTCAAGTAGTAACAATGCATTTATGCTAAAGCAGTAATTTCTTCCTACTGAACTCTTACAAAGGCATTCAGCAAGGCATAATCACTGATCCTTCACGCCTTTCACAATTGTTAGGCTCTGAATACACAAATCACCATAACAACATGGGAAAAAAAAAAACTGATCATTTTGAGTTTGGTTGTTCAACGTTCTCAGCATTTTTCTTGATTCAGTATGTGCCCATTGTTTCTATGAGCAAAATTGAATAATCTTCACCATTATGTTGCACTTTCTTCTTTAAAAGAACTTAGCTAAGTCTCCAAAGAGGTTTCTGCATCCCCAGAATTTCTGAACCTATTCCCTTATTGGTTTTAGAACTTACTGTGACAAAGCACGAATTTGATGAAAAGTATTCTGTCCGTAACTTCTTTCTTCTTTAACAACCTTGAAAGTTTTCATTTGGTTTCAAGGTGTTCTCTTGTGGCACCAGTATTTTGATCACGTTGGGGTGGCCTAAGTATGTTACCACATTGGTGGGTCCTATGGAGTCATTCGTTTCTCTCTTTTTCTGCCTTCATTCTGAGCTCTGTATGTAATGGTACTGAAATGCTAACTGCACATTATTAATAGTTGTCTTTACTCTGACATTTGAATAAAATTCTCTTGTTATGAACGGATTTAACTCCAACATATTTTTAAATTAATGATATTCTAAATTAAATGATTGATAACTCATATACTATCTCAAATGTTGTGATCCAATTTCAGTATTTCACCTATAATTATTGATCAGTTCAGATCTGGCTAGATCTAATTTCTCCTTTAACTGAATATATTTAGCTGTTTCTTGAGGCTTAAAATTTTGCTTTATCCTTACATATGTGTGTTATGGTTTGCTCTCTTACTAGAGAGAAACTCCTTAAAGGTAGATATAGAAATATTAATCACTTTATTTCCCATAGAGCACTGGAAATTTGCCTATAGAATGCAAAAACAAAAACAAAAAAAGGAAAAAGAAGGGGTGACAAGTTGGGGACATTATACATGAACTAACACTTGGGGGCTGCCAATTTTCGCCAGAATCCTTTGACTGTGGTACTAGATGCAGGTGAACTGCAGTTTCCTGTGGTCTCTTCTGAGAATTGTGCGGTAATTTGAAAAAGTCATTTTCCCTTTGTCAATGAGGTTTACTTATTAACATTTTAAAATTAAGCTATCACCAGCCACATACAAAGAGACCACAAAACATGTTTGACAATCAAAACCCAAACAATTTCTAAAAATAATAGCAGAATGGCAGAATTCAATCACTCTTTTGCTTGTATAATTTCCCTCAGAACCCAAATCTGAGATAAGAAATACGTGATTACAAATTTTCTTGGTGAAATAACTACCTGGAACTCAGGGCAAGAGAATGTGTATACTCTCACACAAACCTGAGACAAAAACAATTAAAACTAGTTGTCTAACTTCAGTTTTAAATAAAGCACAAATTGAGAAAAGAAGGTAAAAGAACTTGAACACAAGTCACAGTCCATACTCTCGCAAGGCAGGTGTATATTGAGACCCCCACCGGGACAGAAGTTGTTTCTGTAATGCATTTGAAAGTCTCAAATCAGCAGGACCAAGTTTTGCAAAACATTTTGTCCCTGTGCATGTGTCACAGCAAGTTGAACTAAGTGTCCCAGGGAACTCAGGCACTGAATAATTAAGACTCAGCATGGATAATGCCAAAGTCTTGACCTGACATGTATTAAAAATTAAAAACTTTACCCATAGGAACACATAAGTCCACAGAAGTTCAAACATCATTGTACATAAGATGTGTGGCCACCTCCTTCATACCGCCAATCTCTTTTTTCTTCTAGAGGATCTAAGTAAAATCATATGTAAATATGGCTTATTATACATAAGAGCTCTGTAAATGTGGCTAAATATGTATGTAATATTTGATTTCAATATAAGCCAAGTGAACATATTTTAGGTGGGAAAACTAAAACATAGTTTTAGAGACAAAAAAAAATCCTCAATGCAGCACACAAGAAGGAATGGTAGAATTTGATGGTAACAGAAAAGTACAACATGTGCTTGGGAAATTAAGGATGCAACACGTATATTGTCCACACTGTGGTTGCCCTTAAATTATAAGCTAAGGAATTTGTCTTTTATTCTTTGGTCAATGCAGAGGCAATGAGATTTACTGAACTGGCTAATTGTGAGCTTGCAGAAGCATTTTGTGAGGCCGAGCAACGTAGTGGGTAAGGGATGGATTGGACGGGTCAGACTAAGGAGGTCGGTTAGGAAGCCCCACTTAATCTGTCAGCGCCTGTACGTTAGACACTGTAAGCTTCTAAACTGGGGTGGTGATAGGCTATCAAGAAAACAGATGGAAATTTAAAATCATGAAGAAAATGTGACCTGATAACTTATAACAGGTTTGTTTGTTTTCTTTCTTTAAAGGAGTCCACGGTGGACACTGTTATGTGCTGACCCAATATGCCTTCATGACTGAAGAACTTGCTTCCACTTTGGAATTTCCTTGGTTACAAAGAGTCACTTTGCCCAAGGTCACTTTCCTTTTCCTGGGACAACCTGTATCCAATGACTGGTCAAAGTAGAATCAAAATCCCCAGGCCCATCTTCCCAATTCAGGGTACTACCGAAGGGCCATCCTAGATTTAGAACTCCTAGTAGGGTCAGCTGAATGCTTCGTTAAGAGAACACTGCACCCCCACTTGTCTCTCTTCCCAGTCCATTCTTTCCTTTCCTTCCTTTCCACAGGTGGTGATTCCAGAAGTATCTCTAATAAAACTAAATGCTAACCTCTATCTCAGAGTCAAACCCAATTAGTAACAGAATCAAAGATGATGCTAAGTTTTCAAGATTAAATGAAAAGAGAATTAATTTTGAAACCATAAACAAACATCTGGCAGACAGGAAGAACAAGTGTGTAAGATAATGCTGATCTAGCATCTCTTGTCTTATCCTGGATGGGGCTGGAGCCCACTCTCACGAGTGAAGTATCACAAGAATGGAAAAACAAGCACCACTTGTGCTCACCATCAAATTGTTACTAATCAACGCGTATGTGCACATATGGTAGTGACATTCATCAGGTGGGAGGGGGGCGGGGAAGGGTATATTCACATCTAATGGGTGCGGTACGCACCATCTAGGGGATGGATACACTTGAAGCTTGGGCTCAGACGGGACTAAGGCAATGTATGTAACCTAAACTTTTGTACCCCTGTAACGTGCTGAAATATTTTATTCTGAAATAAAAATGAAGCAATATAGAGCAGAAAAAATGGAGAGCAGATTTCAGAATGTTAAGATTGAGGAAACTGTGCAGGACTAAGTAGAAATGTCGAGCAGGTGGTTGGAAAACATAGGGCTCGAATTTGGGAGCAAGTTCACAACAGAGGCAGGTGTTGCTACCCACGTAGAGAAAACAGTTCAACTCCTCTTTTGAGGAGAGCTGCTGCCTCTATTATTCTGTGAGGAAATCCAAATGCCCTAAGATCTGTTATATGATTCTTGACAAGATTTATTTTAAACTAAATTCACTTCGGTCTGTGTATTAGTTATGTGTTCAAACAGCCTGGCTGAAGATTGAGATCAGCATCTTGGACAAGTTTTGAGCAATGTTAAACTACTTCATCTGCTCAAAGATACAGTAACTGCTTCTTTATAAAGCTTCCAACAAGATAAGAAATACCCCCTACCCAAATAAGTCATTTTAGTCCAGACAATATTGAACTTAGTGAAGATTTGAATCTTAACAAATAAAAAGTTTAAGCATTTCAAAGGATATTAGGCTATCAGGACTCAAACAGATTTTTTGGGAGTGATTTCATGTATTTTTTCTGCCTCTGTGGGGGATGGAACCTACATGGTGGCTAACTACAATCTGAAAATAAGGTAGAAACATGCCCTAGTATGTGAGTAAAAATTATGCCATGTTTTGTTATTCTGAGTACTAATCAAAAGCCATTTATACCAGTTTTTGTGAAGATTTTCTTTCTCAGAAAACATGAATTCTGGAATTCACAAATGGTATAGTCCACATTAAAATTTCATTCATTTTATGTGACTATGAATTTTAATCTCGCACATTCAAAGATATTTCCTCATGTGGGAGCTTAAGGTGTGTGTTGGAAAGTAAAATCTGGAGGAAATATGTTAATTCGTTAATTTCCACATTTGCTCAAATATTAATTGAACTAAAAGCTAAACCATAGAATTTCAGAAAGAGGCCTTTAGAGAAGAAATTGAGGCCTTGGGAACAGAGTTATGGGAATTTGGTTAAGACTAAAATTTATCATGTGAATTCTACATTTCTGTCATTGTACTATGCTAGGTTCCTTAACAAACAGTTATCTTATTTCTTAAAATCACTCAATTTGTATAGGATGATTATAAGACAGTTATAACAGTCTTACGGTTATCTATTGAGTACAGTGAAATTGAGACCCAAAGAGGTTATGTCAAAGGTCACATCATTGTTAAGTAACTTTCCACTTATCCCTATCTTATCATGAATATGCTATATAAATCCTTCAATGAGTTATTTAGGCAGTGATACTATGCGAAATAAACAATGCTTCAATTTATTTCTGTAACGATATCATCATAGTAACCCTACCATATATCTGTTCTAAAAGACCTGCAAAGACGACAGAATAAGGCAAGCAAAATCTCTCCATTTTAGATTAATTTGGAAGTTTTTCAAATTAGTCCATTCTGAATAACAATTGCAATTTACCCTAATCTTTATTAACTTGATTATCACAATCCGTTTAATCTTAGAATATGAAATGTCTATAGAAATCCTCAAATGGTTAGAGTCAAATATTTTCATTTGTTTGTATTTATCTTGTACTATAATGCAAAAACATAGGTACATTATATTCAGGAATAAAAATGAGTTCAATGAGTACTAATTAATGCATTCTTAATAATATAAGCTTTTGAAATAACATAACTTAAAGTTGGCATCCCAAACTGTTCTTTTAAATAAAAATTAATATCTAAAGTACACACTGGAACATTTTTCACAAGAATTAAACATTTTCAAGGTATTTGTTAATTCATTTTATATCTAATGTTGGCATCAAGAGACCTACCTGGCATTTAAGTCCCTAGGCATCGGTTTTGCTCAGCACCAAGATTGTAGTTTGAATTTATTGAATTTGTTGAGCTCTTTCTACGTACCAGCCTCCTTGTTGAGAGCTTAACAAATATTATATAATTACTACCAGTAATTCTCGGACAGACAATATTATTGTACCTGCTAGAGAAAATACTGAAATGTAAAGTGGGGTAGCAAATTTCCCCAAATTCCACATCTGGTCAGTGAAAATGCCCAACCTCAGACCCTTTGACTTCAATGTCCTTGCTCTGAAAAAATGATTGTAAGAATCTTCTACTTATGTCTCAGTAACACAACACTACCTCTTTCGTAAAAAGTTATTGGTGAATATGGTGAAGCTCATTTGGGAAGTGTGGATCCTGGACCCACAGCAGCAGCATCACTAGGGACTCCTTAGAAACACAACATCTCCCCTCTCCCCACACCTATGGACCCTGAGCTGTGAGTTATGTCTCAACAATTTCTTTACAAGTGATCTTGAGCCATTAAGAAACGGGAATCATAGCAGTACAAATGTTATTTTATACTTTAAACACTATTTTCCTTTCTTTGCCTATGACAATAAGGAGAGAAAAAAATATAGAGGGAATTTTTTTTTTTCCAATTAGGGAGTTCTCTGCAGTTTATTTAGCAATACAAGCAACTTCATTTATACACAATAATTGCTAACTGCCAATTGCTAAAAGTGAGTCATAGGAATGATCTTGTGTAGACAATCTCTTTAAAAACTATTTTATTGAAAAAAATTGCAACCCAAAGGGATACAGAATTAAAAAAAAAAAAACTAGTCAAGATTTTTAAAATGGACTTACATATATATATATATTTCAGAAAAATTGTATATATGTGTATACATGAACCAGGTTTTGCACAGTCTTAACAGTTGATAGTTAACCAATGACGTTAACAGCTTTCATATTTTCCAAATATTAAATATTTAAAATCTAAACCTCTTATCTCTCTATATGATTTCTCTATTTCAGAGGAAAAAAGGCAAATATTTATGAAAAAAACTTGATGACTGTGTTGATGTTTAACTTTATGGAAGATGATTATTTAAACTAATAAGTTAGCTCAAAAATACATGTTAATAATAAAAAAAAAAGTCAAGCATTCTTCACAAACACTTTGTTGTTTTTAGGTAAGATGTATGACATCTTACCACTAATATATAAAGAAAAAAAATGTAATCGTGAAGTGGAGATCCAGGTCAAAGTCCCCTGCTCACTGATGGAACTTCAGAGAATAATTAAGACAGCCTGGTTTTCACATCCTCTTTTCATCACCACTTACGTCATTCAAGGAATAAAATTAGAAGGATTCACTCTATTATAACCACCCAGAACTGATTCAAAACAGCGTGAAAACTTTTGGCTAAAATAGTGCATTTTTGTGGCAAAATGTTAATTTCACTATGTTCATTCCATTAGAATTCAAAGAGAATTATTTCACTCAGATGTTGAAACCCATGAATTGGGACTGTCAAATGCAAATCCCGCTAAAATTAAATGCCGACTTAAAAAGAATTGTGCTTGCATTTCAAAAGCATTATATTTAGCTGATGGCATGCAAAATCGCCAGAACTTAATATTGATTTATACAGGATTTCCATTGCCAGCAAATTTGGGGGAACATGGGAGAAACAGAGGGACTCAAAAGAAACATGATCTTTTCATGAAGAAGAAATATTAGGGACAGAAATATTGCAAAAATAAACTTAATAAGGTTGGGGAGCCGTTTCAGTGATCCACACCACTGGGCGAAGGGATAAATCCTGGCCACGGAAGTGCCGTGCACCAGCCTCTCTTTCTTCTGTTATCATCTTGTCCTTTTAAAGACAGGATAGATTAGTCCTCCCCCTGGGGTGAGGCAGGGGGAAGCACCCTAAAATAATTCACTAACATATTAATAATTCTTGCTTCATGTTAATAATTGAATTTTTTCTTTGTCTATGATTTCTAAAATTTAGAACCTTCTCTCAGGTACAGAATGTAGGATGTATTGAATTTCCTGAGCAAAGGATTGGGGAAAATACTCTGGCCCTCTTCCTGTAGGTAAGAGGGTAAACAAAACGTCAGAGCTAATCAAAAGCACAAAACGACTGTCTTCTTTCCTAGAATGCACTCTCCCACTTCAATTCAGTATGATCTTTCAATAGAAAACAAAATTTAAAAAAAAACCTTTCTTGGAGCTTTTGTCTCAGAAATGACTCATTAATAATTATAGACCAGACGGTTGACATAGATGGTTCAAGGTCTTCTCCTATTGTGACAATTTGTTAGTCAATTATTTTAAGTAATTATCAAACAAAATTATCAATGTACATTATGTTAACAATGTACTTTTAATATTGTGGTTTACCAGTGAAGCTAAACTAAACCGTTAACAGCTTATTTTCTATGTCTCTTTTTTTTTTTCCTTTTCACAGCTTAGGCAAATAATCTCTGGATACATGCAGGTGATAACAAACAGATAGCAAACATATAAAACTTAAACAAGACCAAAGAATTGGAAATGGGCATTTATTTTCAATTGTTGTTCATTTAAATGCAGAGGTAGAGCTTTCTTTTCTCCTCTGGACCTTTTGACATGTGCAGCTACACATTCTGCATTTTACTCTGTCATCTGTGATATTGGAAATGAAACGTTGTGTCTGATCAGAAGCATCAAGCATGAAGCAAAGCAGAGGATACATAAGTATCTCATGGTCCATTGCCCTCTGTGATTGAGCTAGTGGCATCTAAAAGGCACACTGAAAGGTCTGACTCACAAAATCACCTCTCCCCCTCTCAATCATGCATACCAACATGAGGAAATACCCTTCTCCATCTAGTGGCTACTATTTGACTAATTGAGCATCAAGGTCTTCAAAAAGCATTAAACATGAGCAGGATTGAAAATTTATCCCCCTTTCAACTGACCTAGGATAATTTCCTATACTTCTATTGGTGTAAATAACAAAAAACACATAAACAAACCAAAAAACAGGATGTCAATGTTTACATTAAAATTTTATAGTACATAACACCATCTTAAATTTCATACACTTTAAAGATACATTTTACTGATTTTTACTGTAAATGAATACATAGAATAAAATAGTTAATGTGTTACAGTTCGTATATTTTTTAATAAAAATTGTTTAGATTAGCTCTAAATCATTTTAATCGCTGTATGTGCCTGGAGTGAGTGAATTATATCCTGTGGGCCAAATCCAGCCCACCACCTATTTTCTGATCACCCATTTACATTTTTAAATGGTGGGGAGAACTTGAAAAAAAGAATAATGTTACTTAACATGTGAAACTTATGTGAAATTCAAATTCCAGTGTCAATCAATAAAGCTCTATCAGAACGCATTCCTGCTCACTGGTCTTGCTTTGTCTCTGTGTCTGTGTCTGTCTTCCTGCTGTCATGGAAAAATTGAGCAGTTGTGACAGAGATACCACGTATCCTGCAAATCCTGAAATCTTTATTCTCTGGCCCTTTTCAATGTAACATTTTTTACCTCTTGGTTTATACCATGTCCATCTACTTCAATAGATGTATAGTCAAATTAAGTCTAATAGTTTTGTTTCAAGCCTTTTCTAGACATATTCTATTCCAAAAGTTAATTCTTAATAATTTATGAAAATATAACTCTTTCTTGGCTCTTTCTCCACTTGCAACCTCTACTGAAATAATAATTTTTATTATATTCTAATCCAGAGCAAAAACTATTTACCTAACAATGAAACTGAAATATGTTTTCAAGATTAAAAAAAAGTAGAAAGTAATACAAATGAGGAATACAGAATTTTAATTACACAAACCACAATAGGTTTTTAACGGGCCAGATTCCAAACCAAGATGCATTCATATATAAATCGTTAAATTCAATCAGCAGCAGATTTTGAGCTGGAAATGGGGAGAATTTATGCAAGTTTATTGTGAAAATGGGGAACATAAGATACATCGATGGAAAAAGTCTACATTTTCGCTGGCTTATCCATACACAGGGACCTGCTTTCCATTGTTATAATCTATTTTTCTTTCACAAAATTTATGTGACTAAATTAGAAATAGCTTTGAATTACCATAATTTGTGCATACATGTTATCTCTTCCAATAAATTATATCTTTTTGAGCATAGGCACAATAAACTGTGTAGCCTTTTATTTCCAGAAAGATCAATCAGTATTTATAAAATGGAATGACTTCATTGCACAGATTTTTCCACCATCCTGGAGGATGGGTTACAGCCCATGATGATTTGTGCTTCTACTTCCATAATACAGACCAATTTCCAGGAAACAACTGTCCACCAACTGACTACATTTTCTGGCCCCCTCACATAGACATGGGACCTTGTGACTAGTTCTCTGCCAAGGGAATCTGAGCAGGAGTGATGTGTATAATTTCTAGGCTAACAGGCTTAAAAAGCCATCTCGTCTCTTTTTTCACATTCACTGGCTGAATGCAAGAGACGCTGGGGCCCTAGGATAGGATGGGTCCAAAAGTTGGAAGGAACCTGGTTTCTGGATAATGAAGGCCACTTGCCAACGAAGAACACCTGCTTTGGACTGTTCTGTGTCAGAGAAGCAAACTTTCAGTGTCATTCAAGGATTTATTTGTTACAGCGCCTTGAGTTACACTGACTAACATTTGCCAACTACATCCTTGTTGCTATCTACAAAGGATCTAGCATTAGTAGGGTTGATCGGAATTTTTCTTAACTTTGCCTTTTGCCTTCTTTACAAGGACTACACTGCACAGCCCCCACCAACACTACCACACACCCCCCCCCATGTCCCAGGTTTTCCTTAAATCTTCCTGGCTTCTCCTTTTCCTCATTCTTTCCCAGTTCTTCATATTCTCCAAATACTCTGTTCTGGGCCTTTTTTTGTTCTGGCAACATCAACCACTTAAACCTACCAGAAGAAATGTTACATACCAACAAGAACCTTTACCTGGGAAAAGGTGGCATTTTGTGATTTAGGCTAAACTATTTTAAACACTAAGGAAACATATGGAAATGTTATACCTTCCTCACATGATTTACATTTTATTATTCTCTTTCTAACATCCTACTATCAGGAGTCAGTAATATAGAGTTTTCTGTGTATATGGTTATTGTTTCTTCCTTTTACAAATGTGTCTTTCTTGATACTCTTAAATATCAATACTCAGGTAGATTTTACTTTACCTTATGCATAATTTATAGGAAGCAGAATTATTTATTCCTCCAACAAAGAGTGTTGGAGATACAGTGTAGAAGACAGACCAGAGCCTGCTTTCATGGAGCTGATTTCAGGTGGAGGAAACTAGATGACAAACACAAAATAATTTCAGACAGACACAAAGGCTATGAAAACCATAAACTGTCATCCTGAGACTACATGGGATGAAATGGAATCACAGGGCAAGGCGGTTGCTATTTAGCCAGGGCATCAGTAAAGCACTCTCCTCGGAGGCAACTTGAGTTGAGCGCCGAAGGATGAGAAGGACGGAGCCATATGAAGATCTGGGGAGTATTCTAGGAAGAGGGAAAAATCAAGTGCAAGAGAAACAACAACTGTAGTTTGAAAAAGCGGAAGATGACTATAGCATACAGCGCAAGAAGGGGCCAGAAAAGCGGTAAGGGAGCTGGCCATGGGAAGGAATCTGGATTTTGAATATCCTGCATATAATGGACAATATTTGGAGGGAAGGCAACTGAGAAAACAGAAGAGTTATGGTGACCTTCATGTCTTTACTATGGATGATTGTGGGAAAGTCACTTAATTTCCCAGGCTTTTGAATTCACTTTTGCAAAACATGGGGGTCAGAGTTAATAGGCATTACTGTTTTATCTGGACCTATAAAATCAGTAAGAAAATCAATAAGATCCTCAGAACTTTCACAGGTGGAGTATCCAAAACAAATTAACTGAAGTCAAAATCTCAAAATATTAAAGATGATCCTTTTTTGTTGTGACAAAGTTTTATTCATACTCTTGCTTTAATGCTATAGTATAATTTACTTTTTCTTACTTATTTTCCCATATATGCTGAAAGCCTCTTGAAAGGTTGGACACTTTCTTATTTACTGTGGGATCTTTAAAGGTTGCCATGTCATAGTCATCCAGTAAATATGTATTTAATGAAGTAGTAAGTTGTGTGTTAGTTATATATATCTATTATGCCCAATGAAGACTGAAAAGTCCTTTTTATTCTTTTTGTCAATGTGCTCCCAAGGTTAGAATCACAGTGCCTTAGATTTTACTCAGAAAAAACTTAGAAGACTTATGGTCTAGCATTATTGTTTTGTACATAAGAAGAAACCTCTCCCAACCTCCATTCCAACTCATGGAAACCTTATTTTTCTGAACAGGTCAGGCTTTCCTGGTGTCATCTGAAAGGGTCCTTTGGCTGGTAACAGTCATCTCATGCCCTAAGCATGCAGATTGGCACAGTGCAGGGCTGAAGACCGGGTTAACTGGCCATTACCTTTGTTTGGTCCAACACTGGAATGAACACCTGTATCACTCTCCATGGAATGATAAAATGGCAAACCTCTTACACAGCAGGTCTGCCATGGAATTGCAAAGGTAAGTAATTTTTTTAAAAGTCATATTTTCTTAAATTTTCAAAGGAGATCCCAAATTCCTTAGCTGAAAAGGATAAAATATAAATTGATAGTTTGGTGAACTATAAAAAGGCCCCTGTTCACAGCTGATAGCCTGGTCTGGGGTGTCATTCTATAGGAAGAAACAGCAAGGGGAATGTGCTTTTTGCTTCACTGCCTTAAGTTATTTAAGAACTTTTCTATATTTACTCCTATCTTATCTTTTAAAAATATGCCATTTATTTGCACAGTGTTCAATCTCTCTCTCTTTTTTTTTAAAGGCCAATGTGTGTGGTATCAGACAAATATTTATGGTGGAGTTTTATTTACTGATCTCTCTTCTACTTCAACCCACAATTTGACAGGATCACTCATTTGAACTTTTCAAAATCTGGAACTCTGACCACTGCAAAGGTGATTCACTTAAATCAACTGACAATTGCAGGTTTCGCTTACTCACCAACATAAATACATGAGTAAATTTAACATTTTTTTAAAGCGTGAAATATAGTACCTATTAGAACATTCCACTTAAACTGCCAGTTTTTCAATGCACATTAAGGGTTTATGAAAAAAAAATCCATAAAGTGAAATAAAGTATATCTAATATACTCTTTCATGACTACGTACACAACAATCTTAGTTTTGCTCTCAATATTGTCTCTATCATCATCTTTCCCCTTCAGGGTGCTAGAGCTTATAGGTGGCAAAAAAGGTAGGCGGGACATCAAAGTTGGTGAAGTCTTCCTGAGAGTCTCCCGAAACCATGCCAGGTACGATCACTCAGTCATTGTATCTTTTCATTCTCTACTGGACTCTTGACTGCTAGTCTTCTCTTACATTTGCGTTCCTCTCCTTTTCTATTCATTCTTAGAGGGAGCTCATCTATGGGCAGGTACCTATGATACATTGATGCCTCTTTTTTTCCTTCCAAGTCCGTGTGTGTGTGCGTGACGAACATCAAGAAAGAGGTATGATTGAAATATTATTCCGTACTCATTTATTCATGCAAGTTGTTTTATAATGAGTCATAAACAATAGTTTCCTCTTCCCTGGTATGATATCATGATATCAAATTTATTGGTTTTCATCTGTGGTTCCTGGCTCAAAACTCCCATAACCCTTGTTAAAACATTGTGGTGCTTTAGGCCTCAGAAAACAGAATCTCTCTCTCTTGCTCCTGTTCTCTCATCTTCTCCTGCTCTCTTCTTTCATCTGCTCCTTTTTCTCCCCAGGGAAGGAATCTTGAATCGCCTTTCTGTCTTGGAGCTGGCCATAAGTGAAATTTTCTGACCCACCTTGTCTGACAGTAGGTCACAAAACCTCCGTTTTAGAAAAGGCCCTGCCCCATTTCCAGGAGGAAGGAAGATTGCACAAAGAGGCTACAGAGAATCTGAACCAACAGGCCACGCTGGGTTTCTCAACTCGGTCTGTTAGGATTAGATCGTATCCTCTTCGTACAATCGCAGATCTATATGGTTTCCCATGCCTCAATCGTGCCTGCCCATAAAGTCTTCATAAAAAGCCCAAGAGGACAGGGTTCAGAGAGCTTTCACAGCTGAACAACCAGAGGTCCCTGGAGGGTGGCCCATTGGGAGAGGGTGTGGAAGTTCCCCACCCCTCCCCATTCCCCGCCCTATGCATCTCTGCATCTGTACCCTTTGTAACATCTTTTACAATAAACCAGCAAATCTAAGTGTTTTCCTGAGTTTGGTGAAACATTTTAGCAAATTAATTGAACCCTAGGAGCAGGTGGCGGGATCCTTAATTCATAGCTGGCTGGTCAGGCTTCAAATTGGCAGGGAAGTGTGGGGCAGCCTTGCAGGACCGAGCTCTCGACATGTGGGATCTGACACTGTCTCCAGCTAGGCAGAGTCAGAATTGAGCTCAGTTGGAGGACACCCAGCCGGTGGCCGCTGCAGAACTGACCGCCTGTTCGGTGTGAGGGAGAAACCCCCACACATTTGGTCGCAGAAGTCTTCTGTGTTGATCCTTGTGGTGTGAGAGCAGAGGAAAAACAGCTTTTGTTTTTACCTCACACCTGGCCTCTGTGATTTTTTTTAGGTTAATTCACTACCTGAACTGACAAATTTCCCATGAACTTGGCAGCGTATTTTAAATTGGATTTTAAGGGCTCCTGTATTCAGATTTTCTTTCACTGGTTGTGCCCATAATGCTGCCTAAATAATTACATACAAGTTTCTTAGCTCATCACCATTAAGCGTTAGGTCATCGTCACTGTGCCATGAAAGGTAAGGAGTTTAGCTCACTTACACTCTCATCTGTTCCCCCACCTCTTTTCTGGGTTTTTATTGATGAAAATATCGTTTTAGTCCTCTGCTCGATGCCATACATCTTTAAATAGTGTGTTTGAACTTCTATTCCTTAAGCCATGTGCTCTCTAAATATCTGAAAAGGTTACCCAGGAAGGTTACAGGCCCCAGTGTGTGCTCCGGCAGCTCTATATAAAGCCTTCCTAATTTTGGCAATGGGAGGGGAAGCGTTATCTCCGGTTTCTTCTTGAAATTTGTCATCTCTGTGACTGTGTGTGTCTGGGGCGGGAGGGGTACGCCACCCTAAGAGCTGCTTCACTTACATCATTTAGCTAAGAACTCCACAATCCCAAACCCACTCTCAGCTCCGCGCCTGCCCTCTGGGAACGTAGAGCAGCGTCCAGGTTACGTGCACATGAACTCTGAGCTACTGGTTTATTGCTCTGGATTCCCTCTCCTATGAGTCCAACAAAATATCTTTTTTCTAGGCAACAAAATCTCTAGTTCTACCCTAAACCAGAAATTCCAAAAAACTTTTAGTAAGTTAACAGAAGTATGCCGGTTACATATAATAAAACTGTCTATACCTGATTTTTTAAGTCTTTTTAACTTCACAATTTAAATGTAGCAAAACAACGTGTTTTTACTAAATTTAATTTGAAGCCTATTCAAATAATGCCATTAATTGCCAATTTGCAAGAAGATAATTTTGCCTATAAGCTTTCACATACTTAAGAGTACATCAGAATAATTTTGGCTCTACATGACAGAAAACTCGACTCCAAATTTGGCTTCTACAGTTAAGGCAACTAGATAACTCCCTGAGAAGTTCAGTGGTGGTGTGGACTGCGTGTGTGGCTTCCCCAGGACTGAATCCCAGTTTCTATGATGCTCTTGCGCCCTGTCTTCCTTTATACGTCTTCATCTTCAGGTTGGCACATTTCACGGCAGCAATGTGACTACGGAAATCTGGGCCACAGTCCAAACTCCACAGGATGGAGGAGAAGTGAGAATTGACCTTCCCCCATCCTCAAACAAAATTGCTGGACTTTTTGTTTAGTCCTCCTCAGGCCCTTTCCCACCCATGAATCAGCCGGCAAGACGAGAGGAATGCAACTCGGGGTCAGACTTGGGCCCGAGTCAAATGTATATTCACGAATCTATCATCGTGGCAAGGGGAGCGGAATTATGACAATTTCTCTTAGAGAAGGGGCCTCACCTTGGAAATCCAGCTGGAATTATTCACACAGGAACTGCATGACTGATGCCAATTGGGACGAATACGGGAGGGATACCAGGAAATTAACTAAGCATGTCTTCTACCACAGACTGCCACGAACATCAACTATAATTTTTATTAAGCTACGAGTGTTCACATAGCATGCCTTTTGAATTAGAGATTAGAATTCCATAAAGTCTCCCACAGTGGGTGCTTGGAATATATTTCTCACGATGGTATCAGTCAAATCAGAAGAAACCTTAACATAGGTCTACTATCCTAAGTGTTTTTTGCAGTTATGCTTAAAATAAATACTTCTAGAATGACTTGACATTGCACCTACTGTCTTTTGACGAAATATAACTGCAAAGAAGCAGCTATTTTAACACCTTACGACAGCACTGGTCAACAGAACTTTCAGTGATGATGGAATTATCAGTACCGATATCTACACTGTCTGTTACTTACCACTAACAGCATGTGGCTCTTGAGCACTCGAAATACGGTCAGTGTGACTGAGAAACTGAATTTTTAATTTAAGTTTTTAATTTAAATAGCGACCTGTGACTGGTTGTTACTGTATTGCACAGCATATTAATGAACAATGTATGTTTAATCCATGAGGACGTCTAAGGTACGTGTTAAAATAACCCCAAAACTGACGACCCAGGAAAGTCAACCTTTCTCTTGTATTTAGATCCAACTTGACTATATACTTAGGTACGTTAATAAAAAGTTTTCAAAAAATTAAATTCCTTTCAAGAAAACCTTTTGAATGCAGAACATAACAAGCACATTTTATTTACCTCCTTACTTATATATAACTAAGCTACGTGATTCCAGGCAGCTAAGCATTGACAGAGGCTCCGTGGGATAAACCACGCACAAGAGCAGAAGCAGTTTCAATCTCCCACAGTTTTATTTTATGTATGGAAAATTGATTACATCACCATAGTTTTTGTAAATCAATAGCTCATTATCTGCTACTGATTTATAAAATATTGTCATTGATGCTGTTCAGACTGATACACGGGTAATAAATAATTCTCTTATGTTTTACAGTCTATAAATAGAACACAATATATTTGGAAATTACCAATGTTAATTAAAATACAAGAAATACGCTAAATTTTTCAATTTAAAATTATGGTCTTGTCCAATAATATTTTAAGGAAATAAACTTTCTTCAGTGTTAATTTTAATTTCAAGAAAACGATTCTGTTTGAAATGAAATGCACAGGGTACTTGCATATGTGTATAGTATCACTACTGAAATCTACAGCAATACAAATTATTAAAGGATAAATAAAATCATATACGTGGACCTGATCCCTGGGTTTAAATGTGCTGTGTGCTAATTCATTTGAGGTATCTACTTTTATAAGGATGCTTTTCCCACTCAACATTTTAATGATTGCTAGTGTTAGACTGTTAACTATTCAAACTTCAAGAGATTCTTGGGTATACGCCAATACTTTACTCAAGACACTGAGGGAATTCAAGTAGAGATAGAGTTAAAATAGCGTATTATAGGGAAATGCATGAAGTTTAACATGTATTATTCTAGTTATAACGTCAAAGTAGATGCATGACATAAATTTTATGGGGCTAAAATAGAGCATTAGACTAGCAGTAAATACATTCCTTATTACGGTCTGAATGCTTGTGCCTCTCCTACCCCACTAATTCGTATATTGAAATCCTAAACTCCAAGGTGATGGTATTAGCAGGTGGAGCCTTTGGGGAGGTGATTAGGTCATGAGGCAGAGCTCTAATGAATGGAATTAGTAGCCTCATAAAATAGGCCGGAGAAAACCCCTCACTGTGTGCCCCACATGAGGATGCAGAAGAAGTCAGCAGCCTGCACCAGGCCCTCACCAGAGGATGCTCATCAAAAAAGCATCCTCGGCAGAAGCCAACCAAGCTGGCACCCTGATCTTTGAATTCCCAGCTTCCAGAACTGCAGGAAATTCATTTTCACTGTTTATAAGCTATCCAGTCTCAGATATTTTGTTGTAGTAGTCTGAACAGACTTAGATACTCCTCATATTTCCATTCTATTTTTCTCAAATATATCTACCTATCATCCATACTTTCAGTGTTTGAGAACAAGAATAATGTCTTAGCTGGGCGTGGTGGCTCATGCCTGTAATCCTAGCACTCTGGGAGGCCAAGGTGGGAGGATCGCTTGAGCTTAGGAGTTTTAGACCAGCCTGAGCAAGAGCAAGACTGTGTTTCTACCAAAAATAGAAAAATTAGCTGGGCGTGTTGGTGAGTGCCTGTAGTCCCAGCTACTCAGGAGGCCAAGGTGGGAAGATCATTTGAGCCCAGGAATTTGAGGTTGTAGTGAGTCTGATGATGCCACTGCACTCTACCCAGGGCAACAGAACAAGACTCTGCCTCAAATTAAAAAAAAAAAAAATCAGGATAATATATTTTCATTTTTCCTCAAAAGCCTTTTCAATTTTAAGTACATAGATGTTTAATAAATGCTTTAGGATAAATAAAGCTTTTCTCTGACGTCATTCAGCAACATGTATTGAGAACCTTCGCAGGGCCGCTAGACCAGCCTACATTGCCAGGTCAAGAAGACAAGATTAACTCCAAAGCATGCAAGATGAAAGAGAGGGGTAATGAAAACACACCTGCATTTCAATTTTGCCTCTTCTATTGACTAATCTGGGGACTCTTAATCTTTAATGTCTTCATCTGTAAACTGGGAATAATCATGCTACATGTGTAAGACTCTTGTGAGATTCAGACAAATGAAAACTGCCAAGCACTTTGCTCGGCACACAGCAGTTGCTCAGTACACGGTAGCTAATATTTATTTTTGCATAAATTACAATCACTTTTAAGTTATTAAAAATTCATTACACAATGGCTCATAATGAGGATTAGCAAGGTGTCTGAAACACAGAACACAAACACTAAACATCAATTCCACACCATCAGGAAACATTCTTCACATTTCCTTTACCCAAGCAGCATCCACTATACTGGATTTCTCACCTGGAGCACGACAGTTCACATATATTCTACTGAATGCTTCACTTCCTGATGGCTGTCTGTACTCTATCCCCAGGTAATTACATATTTTTGGTTGCCGTGTTCTGTATGATAGTTGTTTTGTCTTACTTTGAATCATTCAGAACTTTCTACTATCTTACAAGATACTCTTTCACACTATTTAGTATGTGACAGATTAAGGCTGCACTAGATACTGAGTCCACGCATCGCTGAGGCAAGAGTGTAGAAAAGGCTTTTCTGTTACAATTCGTGTCGTGGCAGATCTGGGGCTCAAACTCTGCTGATGAGTAATCGGGCATCATCTCTTTCTGGACAGATTTGCATTGGAAAACTGGAAGCTTATCCCCCTTCTCCTGCCCCCTATGTACGTTTGCTCGTGACATTTTGCACAGGGACCTAAGCATCATTCCTCTGTAAGAAAAGTGGCTGATATTGAAGCTTTCACGGTAGCTCAAAGCTGTAAAGACTTGCTTGGTGGATTGGCCCCAAACTAAGGCCAGATTGCAGGAGAAGATAGTAAGGGAGCTTGGACTGATGGACACCACTCAATATCAAGGCCTAAGTCAGAGCAGGCAGCTGTTTCTGGGCACACCATTACCTCTGGGCACAGTGGGTGCTCCCTGGCAGGAGATGTCTACATTGCACGTGAATTTGCATGTAAGGATGTGTGTGTCAGTGGGAAACACTGTACAGGTAAAGTGGTCACCTTTCGGGCCCAGATAATTTGTGCCCCTGATTAAACATACACAGAAAAGTGGAAAACTTTCCCTTTCAGGTCACCAGAATAATTCTTCCTGTTTATCTCTGTGTGTGCTAAACTAAGACCAGAAGCAGTAACAGTGAGGTTGATAAGGCTTAGGGTAGAAGTTCTGTACAGGGCTAATTACATTTCCAAATGATTTCTGTTTCCATCATTAAGCCCAACACGAGAGGCTCAAGAAGGCACACGGGGTGTTCTCTGGGGAGCCGAAATGGTGGTGTCCAGCCACAAAGGTGACACGAGCTTCCACCTCACTGACAGAGGTGGTACATGAGAATGAGAACCAATTCAAAGAAATATCTCTGAACAACCATAACAGTATTTTAGAGGATATGCCTGGAAGACAAATCCTTGCTGGTCTAGCAGACGGTTTCTCAAAACCATTGCTATTCACACAAATACTGCTTCCTTTGTACTCAAAATTATGGGACCTCTGACATACTTGTTACCTGTTTGCATCTTTTTCCTAATTTTTCCTTAATTATTATATTTCTGAACAAAATTTAGTCAAGCACTACATAATAGTGCTCTATAGCCAGAACGTTTCAGAAGATTCATCTCTCTAAATCATTTTAATCATCTTATTCTGCATCCAGAAATCATTAATGGTCCTGTTCTGCTTCCCAACTAAAGTTCAAACATCTGGGCCGGGCGCGGTGGCTCACACCTGAATCCTAGCACTCTGGGAGGCCTGTGGAGGGCGCTAGCCTAAGCTAAGATGGCGCCTGTATCCGGCGCCACACCCAGCCAGACCGGTGGTAAACAAGTCCTGCGCATGCACTGCATCCTACCCATGACGTAACACATTTCCTGTTTTGCCAAGAGTATATAA
>CAUYRT010088261.1:0-24333 GCA_963574885.1 Lepilemur ruficaudatus
TGTAGTCCCAGCTACTTGGGAGGCTGAGGCAGAAGGATTGCTTGAGCCCAGAAGTTTGAGGTTGCTGTGAGCTAGGCTGATGCCACGGCACTCACTCTAGCTTGGGCAACAGAGTGAGACTCTGTCTCAAAAAAAAAAAAAAAAGATTTCATCTTTATACATGAAAACATGGTGTCTTCCATTGGAAAAAAAAATTCCATTCATGAGAAAAAATTTTCTCAAAATAATGCAAATCTAAAATTTGAAAAAAGAAGTGAAAATGCCATCATACCCAAACATTCCAAAACCTAATACTAATACTAATTTTAGACACGTGAGGCACATAAATTCTCTAAAACCAACAACTACATTTGAACTTATATATCATTTCCAAAAAGTGTGTTTTTTTAAAGTGTTGTCCATCTGCATCTGACTCAACTGTGGGGCTTAACAAAATCAAAATTTCTAGATGCTTGCCAAAATGTTTGCTACTGGACCCAATTTCTGAAGATAAGGCTTACAAATACAAATATGCATATAAACAATAACTTTTTCATATCACTATTATGTATACCAAACTGTTTTAAATGTCTATTGGAGGGTACATTGCTTCTTAATAAAGGTTACTTGAACTGATAAACAAGAGGACTTTTTTGCATTTTTAAAACAATAAGATGAACCACATCAAAAACTCAATTTTACCTGGTGTTCCAATTTTGGTAAAATTCAAATATGTTTATTTTTCATAGGATTCTATTTCTCTTTTCAGGATTATAGTCTCTAACAATACATTCTCCCACTTCAGGATATTTCTGTACTTAAAGTAACCTCAGGGCTTTCCTGAGATACATTAGTATTGAGACTATATATGAGACATACCCCTTCTCTAAACTAGGCCTTTTTTTTTCTTTTTAACAACGAGATGTTCATTTCAGGACAGAAAGAGGCAGAAACCACTCAAAGGGTTATGTATACAAGAGTTCTACAGTCATTCGTCTCTTAACAATGAGGATACATACTGAGAAATGAGTCGTTAGGTGATTGCATCATTGTGTAGACTTCATAGAATGTACTTCGTAAACCTAGATGGCCTAGCCTACTACACACCGAGGCTGTATGGCATAGCCTATTGCTCCTAGACTATAAACCTGTACAGCATGTTACTATACACTACTGCAGACTCTATAACTACTGTATACTTAAGTTACACTCACTTTTTTTTTTTTAGAGATAGGGTCTTGCTCTGTTGCCCAGGCTGGAGTGCAGTGGTGTGATTGTAGCTCACAGTAACCTCAAACTCCTGGGCTCAAGTGATCTTCCCACTTTAATCTCCAAAGTAGCTGGGACCACAGGAACACACCGCCACACATGGCTGACTTTATTTTTTTGTAGAGACAGGGTCTCTATGTTGCCTAGGCTTGTCTTGAACTTTTGGCGTCAAGTGATCTCCCTGCCTCAGCCTCCCAAAGTGCTAGGATTACAGGCACTAGTCACTATATCCGGAAGCCTACACTAAGGTTATTTTTAAAAAAAAAAAAAATATTTCTTGCAACAATAAGTTAACTTTAGCTTACTGTACCTTTTGTACTTCATAAACTTTCTAATTTTTACTTTTTTATTCTTTTGTAGTAACAGCTTACAACACAAACACACAAATACAGCTATACAAAAATACTCTCTTTTTTTATCCTTACTCCATAAGGTTTTTGTACTTTTAATTTTTTTTTTTTTTTTTTTTTTTTTAATTTTTAAATTTTTTATAAAAACTAATAAACAAACACAAATATTAGTCTCAGCCTACGTAGGGTCAGGTCAGGATGATCAATATCACTGTCTTCCACCTCTGCACTTGTCCCACCTGAAGGTCTTCAGGGGCAATAATATGCATAGAGCTGTCATCTCTAATGATGACAATGCCTTCTTCTGCAATACCTCCTGAAGGATCTGCCTGAGGCTATTTTATAGTTAACTTTTTTATATATGTAAGTAGAAGGAGTACACTCTGAAATAATGATAAAAAGTATAGTATAGTAAATATTAACACATAAGCCAGTAATAGTCATTTATTATTATTATCAAGTATTATGGACTGTACATAATTGTATGTGCTATATTTTTATACAACTGGCAGCACAATAGGTTTGTTTACACCAGCATTGCCACGAACACTTAAACAATACTTTGCACCATGGCGTTAAGGCAGCTACAATGTCATTAGGTGACAGGAACTTTTCAGCTCCATTATAATTTTAAGGGACCACAGACCTATACGTGGTCTGCCATTGACTGAAATGTCATTATGTAGTACATGACTGTACACAGAAGACACTAAGGAACACTGGGGCATTACATGAGCTGTGTTTCAAGGTTATGCCAACAGAGGGATTATTCCAAATGTCCGAGAGGTCCTTCCCTAGAGCTGATGATGCTTATTTGGCTTTTGACACCAAACACAATGTTGTTGCCAAACTAGACAATGTAGCCATGCTTTGGTGACTTATTCAAAGTCAGTAGTGAGAGGTGAAAAGGGATTGAGGGTCTTGGTTTCTTTTGTTCTCTTCCCTAAGGCAGAAATGATGGCCATGGTAACATCTGATAACCAAATTTCCAAACCGAGGCATTTCAATGTCCAGAATACTTAGTATTCTTTAATAAAAATATGAAAATGCAAATGTGCTTAAATCCTGGGAATAAATTCCTTCAAAAAGGAATTGTGCAAATGTCACACATTCTCTTCCCTTGATGTAATATTTGTAACATCTTCCTAAAAGAGACCCACAGATCTTATCACTATTTGAAACAAATAAAAGAGTGCTAAATTACTAATTTACCATGAGAAAGGGAAAAAATAATTAATTAAATGGTGTCAGAGGATCTTTATGCCAATAGATGGGAATTTCACCAAGGCATTCCCAGAACAAACATCTACATTTAAAGAAGTGTTATCAATTCAGACTTGTTGAAGTTCTACATTTAAATGTTTACAAATAAGCATTTTTTAAATCAGCTGTCATTTAGTATTCATTGCATAAGATAAAGCCAAATGTCTCCAATGCAATTCTTCAAATCATGATGAGAAACTTTAACAAATTTCAAGCTAAAATATAAAAGAGAATATGAACATCATTATAAAATGAGACTCCCAACAAAAATAGGAAAAAAGTAGGCAGTATATTTTTAAGCTTCTTTTGGAAGATAAATTCATGCTGAATAAATTGAAGTGACATTTGGTTTCTCATAATTCCAGCCTGTCCTGATGGCCTCCAAAGTAACAGATTCTTAAATGTATCCTTTTTTCACTAAAACTAACACCCAGCCAAAATTGTCAAGGCAAAAGATTATTTTTAAAGATGCTCATATAATGATTATTTAGACTCATATTATCAAATCATACAGAATCATCAATTAATCCTTCCAATTATCACAGTGTTACCAATAAACATTAGTTTCCTGGCAGTACCCATTTCATTTGTATATAAATGAACTGTTAAATCATAAATGTTATAAAAAATTGCAAATGGACCAAAAGATATAATAATACTGAGGGGAAAAAAGGATGATGTCAAATTTTCTGAATTTAAAATGTCTCCTTGAGCAAAAATCTGCCTCATATACATATTATAAAATCAAAAAGTATCATTTTATAGATAATTAAATGTATTCAATGTAATTTAAACTCTGTAAAAAAAAATACAAAAATTTAGTAATTTCTAAAGTAGGAACTGTATAGGTGGGCATAAGGAGAAACTATAATAATGTAAGAGAAATCGACTTATTCAAATTATAGTCATATGCTTTCTAACTGCCCTGCCCATAGATCTATTCTAACAAAAACGGATAATAGAAATAACACAAAAATCCTATCATTCATTTTTTCTTGTAAGTGCAGAGAGAGGCAAATATTAACAGAAAAGAAAGTGGACACAGCAAATGTGGCTAACAGTGAATAACCAGTCTAGTCTGGAGCTGAGACCTTTAGTTTAGCCATATATTGCAATGGAATATGCAATAGAAAAACATTCCAATCATTACCTGGTTGAAAGAAAGGAAAGAAAGGAGGGAGGCAGGCAGGTAGGGAGGTAAAGAAAAGAAGGAAAGTAAAAAGAAATAAATGTTCCTGACAAAGAAAAAAGTATAATGAGAAAAACCATTACTGTGAAATTAATTCTAAATTCTAATCCCAAATCAAATCATTACTGATACACTTTTATATAAAAGATACATAATAACAAAAAAGCTAATTAAATATTTATCATTAAAATTCTTCAAAGTGTTCAAAGTTTATCAGAGTTTTCCATTTGCCCGTCCAAATTCCATCTAGCTTTCTCTGCTCTCTGCCTCCAGAAGCTGGTATGTGGTATGTGCAAGAAGGGTACCCATGCTTTTCTCTGCAAACAATTACTCTCCCTTTGAAGAGTAACTCCTAGCTTACTATTAGATGCTAGTAGAGATTAACAACCTGCCCATTAAACATCAAGTGAATCTGAACTGCCCATGTGGAAATGAGCATTATCTGAGCCATCAAACCTTAAAAATGGATGTGTAAAAGGAAATCCCATTATAAAATGGAAATGGTATATATGAGATCAAACCAAAACAAGTTCAGAAGGCAACAGTAAACTAAACTACCCAAACAAGAGACTGAGCTCCCAAATCACTTGTTCCTACTACGTTGCTGCCTCTCCCTTAACCCACAAGTTTGGTGTCATGGGGAGTCCCCATGGCTAGAAACCAGAGGAAAATGCATGAGCCTGCAGAATGGCTGCATCTGCACAGTATGCCTGCACAAGTTAGAAGTAAACCCCAAATCCACTCAGTGGCAGCCTTCCCATTGAGCAGAACTAGGTTGTACATGCGTTTTTTTACTTTGGAATAAGAAGTAACTAGAAGTACAGTTCTACACTGACATATAAGCTGTTAAGTACATATTCTGGCCAGCAGAGCATAAATTTGTAAAAAAATTAATTTATAAATCAGTGACAGAAATTGGCCTCTATGAATAGGTACAAAATAGGATGATATTCCTGTCCCACACAAATACCCACAATAGAACATGCAAGAAGGAATAGGCTCTTATACAAGAGGTGAATCCTGATGACCTATTCAGTAGATGTCAGACAGCCAGTTTTGCCAGCCAACACAGCCCTTGCTCACTCATGTACGAAGTTGCAAGGGTGGCATGGATGGATGCTGTATATAGTTTCACAGTCTTCCCCTCACCAAGGCTAAGCTGGCTAAGTATGCAGCCAGCAAAGAACAGGATGCCCGCATAAGCCCTCAGAATGTTACCATTCTATGATCTGATCGATTAACTATCTACTAGCATGTTAATTACATTGGACCCCTCACATCAAGGAAGAGCGTAATTTTTGTCCTCACAAGGACAAACACATATTCTGGGCATAGGATTTGTCTTTGCTGCCTATAGTGTTTCCAACAGCATCATCAATAACGAACTTATAGTTTATCTATTGCTGTGTTGCAGATGGCATATTGTATACATAAGTTTACATTCAGGCAATTGCATAGGTATTACTATGTACTCCAACATCCCAAAACAGCTGGCTTTATAAAATGGTAGAAGGGCCTGCTGAAGGCTCAATTATAATTGCATCTGGTAGGCAACAACCTTGGGGTTTGAAGTTCTGTCCTATAAGATGCAGTACACGCTCCAAACTAGCAGCCCATACACAGTGTTATTTCCCCATAGGCAGAATGTGGGTCCAGGAATCAAATGGAGGAAGTGGGAGTAGCCCCTCTTACTGTTGTAACTGATAAACTACTGAGGGAATTTTATATCCTAACTCTAGAGTTGGTGAGTTTGGAGGTTTTCATGCTCAAAGCAGGGAATTCTTCCTCCCAGAAACATGGTCATATTTTCAATTACTTGGAAACTAAGGCCACTCCATGTCCACTTTGTGCTCCTCATGCCACTGAACCATAGAAAGAAGAAAAGGAAATTGAGGGTAGCTTCACAATGGGATGGGATGACTATGTTTAGAATGAAGGAATATACTGGGAAGCCACTTAGTCTCAGCAAAGGAAATCTTAAGAAACCTAATAAAAACAAAACCACGGACTTATATCCTGCAAGAACGAAACTCATAAAGGGCCCTCATAAAATTTCTTAAAGAACCCTGTACAGCCAAGGTAGAAGCAGCTACGATTATAAACTCAGGCTCATAACCATCTACAGAGATGGGACCTGTAGCAACTGTGTTTCATATTACTTTAATCGATTATTTTGTCTTTTTCTCTGTGCTGCTTTATATGAAGAATGCTAGTAGTAGCCAATATGTTAATTTTCAAGTGGGGTATGATCAGTATGACATCATCAATGACAGGGTAGCTGATGGGACTTTGTGCATCACATGACTGTGGATCCCAAACTTTTTACCCTGAAAAAGGGAGACTACGGTGTCAGACATCTTTCATTTGCACCTCTGGGCACATTTTCCATCATTCTACACCCTGATCTCTGCCCTAGGAACACAACCTATATGGACTATATCAACAGATATCTAGCCTCAGTAGGTTTTGGCCATTGGAGAGATCCAGGAAGCAATCAGAAAGAGGATGTGGACTAGATCAGGATACTTATTCTCCAGGCTCCTCCTTGCAATTGAGTTGACTATATGCCGTGACCTAAGATCTTTGCTATTCTCAAAGCGGATGACTCTACATGATTTTTTCCTTCCAGATCATATGGACTGCTTCTTCCCTTATTCCTTCAGGCCTACAGGTAGTAGCAACGCAGAAGCTAAGCCATTGGCATTGTCTACTGTGTTTCCCTTATTGCCAGATCTTTATCAGTACTCACTTTATAAATAACTGCTCCTTGGATTATACTATTTTGATTAATATCTGTTTCCTGTTGAAGCCCTACATATAAATCTAAAAGCTTATCTTTATTACGAAATAAACATTAATTTTTGTTTCTAATTATTCTATATGAACTACCTTAATGGGAAAAACAAAAACAATAATAACTTTAGACAATGTTTATAGCACCATGAAGACAACTGTCTATTTATTTTCGAAGCCCAGCACAAAACACAATGCCTGACATATACTAAGCATTAAAATATAGTTGTTAAAGCAATGAATATTCATAACACTTTGAGAATTGCATTAAGCCAGGTCAATAAGTAAAATGAAACAGAAAGCCTACCTGCTATTAAGATGATTGTCACTCACATATAGGACATTAGAGTACAAGGCAACATATTTTATATTAGGCAAACATACACAGCAAGTCCATTTCCTTCTAAAACAACAAAAATCCCAGATTCAACTACATAAAAAAAATATTCCAAATAAGCATGGTCATTGCTCTTACAATCTATGAGATTTAAGCATTTAAATCTGCAAGCTATAAATATTGAAATCCAAGTTCTAGGACAGTTCTGTAACTAAATAAATAACAACCTGAGCCAGGTCACTTAAACTCTTTCCTATTGTTCATTCCAAAAATCTTGGATTCATCCTTGATTCCTCTCTTTCTCCTATATCCAATCCAGCAGGAGGTCCTTTTGATACAACTTTCATAACAGATCCAGAATCCAATCACTTTTTACAACCATTTCTGCTACGATGCTGATCTAAGCCACCATAATCTCTCATCTGGATTATGTAATAGCTATAACTAGCCTTCCTGTTTACATCCTTAGCTCTTGCAATCTATTTTAAATATAGTCCTCTGGAGTAATCATTTTAAATCACAAAATCTTGTCACTTCTCTCCTTAAAACTCTTCAGTAGGCACCCTATGTCACTCACAGTAAAAGCCAACCAAGGTCTCTACAGTAATTCACAAGTATCTGTATGATGTGAGCCTTACTGCCTTATCTATCATGTCATTTCTTACTGCTCTGTCCCTAGTTTATTCTGTCCCAAACTATCCTACTTGCTGTTCCCTGAATATTGAAGGCAAACCCCCTACATAGGGGCTTGTGCACTGGCCATTTCCTAGGTCTGGAACACCCTTCCAACACATGCCTACATGACTAATTTCCCTTCAGGTCTTTTCACAAATGTCAGCTTCCCTAACCCTAACCCTAACCCTAACCCTAACCTGGAACATGCCTATTTAAAACTGCCTCTCCACTTCAATTCCTATTTTTCTTACACTCTTCTATGTTTCCTTTTTGTCATAGCATTTATTTTCCAGTATTTGTTATTTTTATTGTGTATCACCTGTCTCCTGCTGTTAAAAAGTATGCTCCTCAAAAGTATAAACTTTAGCCTGTTTTTTTTTCCTTTACTCTTATATTCCAATTGTCTATAAGAGTGCCTCACACATAGTACTCAATAAGTTGTTAAGATGAATTCTGTTTCCTAACCTGAACAAAGGATGAAAGTTGGACAAATTTGCCTCTCTTATCTACAAAGGTACTTACTTTCTGTAATCATGTTATTTTACTAAATATAAATAAGATTTTACTTGTTTAAGAGAAGTAGGTATAATCAATCAGATTCAACTTGAAGACAGAAACTCTGGTTGATATTTCTAAAGTTTTCCAGAATAATTTTTATTCTTAGTTTTATATATAAATCATTATACTATACAGTAGTATTTTAAAATGCCATGTTAATTTTTATATGAGTATATCTATGTAAAACAAATACACTAAATTTCATAAATTTATTTTCCAGTTGACAAAATTCAATAAAAAACAATCACAATTCAAAGATAAAGCTCAATTAATTAAAAAAGCCATAGAGAAATTTGTATTTCAGAGGTTTGATACTGTGCAAGTTGTTCAAAGGAGGTACCCTCTTTTCAGATTAATGTACAGTTCTTTGTTTTTCTTTATTTAAATAAACACCAGTCATTTGGAGAAAAAAGCCCTATAGACTCAGAAGTGTTGAACCAATATTTGAACATTGTGTTAAATTAGGTTTTGCAGGATTACCAGCTTTAAAATACAGACCTTATCAATCACCATCTAACACGTGTGAGTCCTGCTAAGACATGTAGGCTACCTGCTACTTCCTATTCATCAGGTTCAAAAGCATGATGGCTTTAGTATACCAGACCAGGATGATGTTCTCTAGATAACCAGATGACTAGAGTCTCTATGAACCATATTATGACAGAGATCAAGAACACTGTCATCACCCTGCACTAAAACGGTGAAGGTGTTCCACTCTCCCGGCTAGTTGAAGGCTATCTGTCCATAATCTAATAATGGGTGCAGAGAAAGAAAAAAAAAGGTACCAAATCAATTGCTGCATACAGGTTCAAAAGACTATAGTAGTCCCCCTTTGCTGTGGTTTCAGTTACCCACAGTCAATCATGGCACAAAAATATTGAATGGAAAATTCCAGAAATAAACAATTCACAAATTTTAAATTACGCACCATTCTGAGTAGCATGATGAAATCTCAAGCTGTCCCAGCTTTGTCTCACCTATGCCATGAACCATTCCTTTGTCCAGTGTATCTATGCTGTCTAAGCTACCTGCCTATCAGTAACTTAGTAGCCATCACAGTTATCAGATTTAATAAACATAGTATATCTAGGGTTCAGTACCCACAGTTTCAGGCATCCACTGAGGAGCCTTGGAATCTATTCCCCTCGGGTAAAGGGTGACTAAATGTATACTGCATTTTGGAAAGTAAACCAATTAGAGTCACTCTCCAACTAGGTTTACCATAGTTCATAGTTGTTCTCCAAGATCCATCCATCCAATCATCTGATAAAAAAGTGATGTTACAGGAATCTCCACTGCTGCATCTTTTTTTTCTTAATTTCAGAATTACAGGGGTACAAATCGTTTGTTTACATATATTGCCTTTGCACCGCCTGAGTCAGAGCTTCAAGCATGTCCATCCCCCAGACAGTGTGCACTGCACCCATAAGATGTGAATTTACCCATCCCTGCCTCCCTCCGCCCACCTGCCCGACACCTGATAAATGTTTGAAGGTGGCCCTTCCCAAGGATGTAGTACTGCTTAGGGTTTGTCTTTTTTAGGGAAGGGAAGTTTCAGGGGCTTTTCTGCTTGGTTTTCCTAAATAGCCTTCATTTCACAAGGAGGCAGTATGAAAATTCTGCCAGTTCCCATGCCTGCTGCAACCATGCATTCAGGAAGTGGGAAAGTAATCACAGGATTAGTCTGCCAGGCAATTTGACCCACAGTGATACAGATTCATCCAAAAGTCAATTTACCAAGTGACTTCCATAAGCCCCAACTCTGACTGATATGTCACAATGGCATTTAGGATCCTCCATTAATAGAGAACCCATTTTTAATAATTCTCAAAAGTTTGGGCTTCCTCCCAGTAAGTAGCATGTCCCTTTAGGAAAGTCTTGGAAGATTTAAAGTATACATTTATGTTAGTATTTCATGTCCTTTCTAAGGGAAATCAATTTCCCCTTTAATCAAGGGACTCCAAGGTGTTCCAATATCAGTAACACAAGTCAAGTTCCTGCTCAACATACCCGAGTTATAGAGATTAAGTAAAAATTTAGCAAATTGACAATTTATTGTATTCCTAAGGACATTATGATCAATTAGTACACCACTACTGAAGAATGAATTTCAAAACACTGACTGTCCTCCACACTTGAAGCCTATTGTGAAAATTACAGCGACCTTATCCATCAAGCCTAAGCACTGCTAAAATAAGCCCTTTGTCACTCCAGAATCCCATGATCCCCACTGAAATCAATGCATCTAGGGACAGCATATTCCCATGACATTTTCCAGACTAGAGCTACCAGAGAGGTATGTTCCCCTCCCTAATACATTTCTTGATTCTTAATCAACTGTGTGTCCTCTGGAATCTCACAATAGTTAGAGAGAAGAGGGAATAAAGATAACTGCACATAATAAACCTGTTTGACCACTCTCACTTGCCTGTGCCTTCCTCCTTTCTCCACAGCTAGAAATGTTCAGGGCTCAAAAACACATTAAATGCTGACCAATGTTGAACCCAAGTTTTAGTCAAAGAACCAAGCAAACTGTTGGAGTCATTTCCAGATACTCAAGTTTACACATTAAATCCAGACTCCTGTTAAGAATATCACCATGGATAAATTTGGCTCAGCCTGAATTAAGTGTAGTCACATCAGTATGCTGCAACCTCCTTAGTCTACTTTTCTTAGAATCTAACCCTATATATAACACCCAGGTAGCTGCTGACACAAATCAGCCTGCTACCCGATATGCCAATCATCCCTGTGAAAGGCTGAGACTGACTCAGTCACGAACATGAAGAGAGAACAGAACCTTAGATCATGAAACGAATGGTATCCCTTTGCCTATAGACCTTCCTAAATGGGTTCCAGCCTCTGGTTTATTCCCTATTTTTCAATCTCTTAAATCAGCATTGTTTTCCATTTACATGACCACCATCCCGATCTAAGCTACAATAATCACCCACCTGGAGTACTACAGTTGCCTCTTAACCCTTCAAAAATGCAATTGTTACATACCATTCAGCCAAGGAAACTAATTAAAAAATAAAGTTGCAAAAAGATCATAAATAGACTTACTTGTGAAAAAAATAATTCATATAGCTATACGGAGAATGGAAGGAAGCAGGTGGGGTAACAGGAGCAGGAAGTCCAGTACTAAGTTAGATCAGACATGACAGTGGCTTTGAACTAAGGTGTTAGCAGTAAAGATGTAAAACAATGGCAAGATTTAAAAATACATATATGATGGTTTGGCCGGGTGAGTGGGGAGGAGAATGAGAGATGATAATGATAGATTTCTACTGAGTAGATACAGTGTCATTTAATAAGAAGACAGAGATGGTCACCTCCAAGTGTAAATCTAAATAGATATCAATTTTGAAGTAAATGAACATATATATGATATTTAAAACAATGCTACTCAGATTTGTGACCCATGGACCAGTGCTGAACCATCACTGGCCTATGATGAAATAAGTACTGAAGTCAAGAGTAAGAATTTAGAAACTTCTATAGTAGTTGTGAAGAGTATTTTTATATATGTTGACTCTAATTTCAGAACTGATATTTTTATTTTATATGCCTTCTTTTTTTAATTTAATTTTTCTAGTAACTTTTTGTTGAATTTCATAGAAGTATCAGTCCCTGGTAGATTAAAAAAAAACCTAGAAAAAAAGAAAGACTAACCCTTTACCATAGGTTGTAAAGCACTGATATAAAGTTAAGATAATAAATGTAATCACTTGTGCAGAGAAATCTAGGGAAAATTTCTAATGTTTAGCGACTGAGTATGGTTATGGGTTTTGTTCTTGTCATCAGCTTAGAGCATCATAAAAATTGCATACCCTGGAATGTAATTCTGTGAATCACTTTATTGTCCATATCTCCTTATCACCATTAATAATATTTATGAAGCAAATACTTATTGCCAGTCAGTCTCTACATGGACTATTCCATTTAATCCTCGCAAAATCTTGATAAAGCTGGTTCGTGTTGTAGATTACAAAATTAAGAGTTAACAAAGTTAAACAATTTATCCATGTCACATAGTGTCTTACTCCATTTCAGCTGCTACAACAAAATGCCTTAGACAGGGTAATTTATAAACAAGATAAATTTATTGCTCATAGTTCTGAAGGCTCGGGAGTCCAAGATCAGAGCATCAGCAGATTTGGTGTCTGGTGAGGGCTCTCTGTTTCATAGCTGGTGTCTTATTGCTGCTTCTTCAAATAGCAGAAGGGACATATGAGCTCCCTTAGTCTTCTTTTATAAAGGTACTAACCATTCATGAGAGCAGAGCCCTCATGACCTAATCACCTCTCACAGGCCTCATCTCTTAATAACATATCATCTTAGGGGTTAAGATTTCAACTTATGAACTTGGGGGAGATACAAACATTCAGACCATAGCACATAGCTAATAAGTCAGGAAGTTGGGATTCGAATCCAGGTTAACTGACACAAGCCTCAGCTTTTAACCACAGCAACATACACTGTCAGCCTACCCATCAGTGATTTTGTATATTTTAAGCAAAATGTTTTCTGGTAAGCTCATCAAAACTTCTGGGTGTATAACTTCCAGACTCAGGAATTTATTTTGTACATAAAACATATTAGTTATGAAAATATTATATACTAGCATTTATCACTGGATTCTTCTTATTACCTCCAACTAGCCAGTAAATTACTCAAGAACAAAACACAGGGGTATACCTTCTAGAACAAAACATATTACCTGGCAAATACTGAGTGAGCTGATACCTGTCCTAGGAGAGTTCAAATCTAAGAATCTATCTTTTCTTAATAGAAAAATAAAATATTTTACCCTGGCCATCAAATTAGGCAACACAATAATGTGGTCACACTGATTCTCTAGTTGACTTGATTTTATTGAGAGTTTTCATTATTAACTTGAGATTTTTCACAAGGTTTCCTTCCAAAACCGCTTAAACCAATTTCACTTTGGTGTATCATCCTTTGCAAACTGATATATATTCTATAGTCTATTCCTTTAGAAAATATTTCTGCTAATTTTCTTATTATTTTTAACCATAAACATATATCCAAACATATAAATTAGGCACGACTTTTTCTACAAAACCTTTCTATAAGCCCATAATAAACAATTAAAAATAAAAATTTACCAATACATATTACAGTGCTTTATTTAATCTATACTTTTCCATTTTTGTCTCATACCTGAATTTTAAAATATGAGTTCCAGCTGTGCATGGGAGGATTTCTTTTTTTTTTTTTTAACTAGTGTGTATCCATATGTAATGCTAACCCTTATGAAAATCCAAAACAAAACAAACAAAAAAATCAAAAACAAATAATCACGAACTGCATGGGCATAAGTTGGAGACCACCTAACCTCTAATTACTCTTTCCGTTGTAAATATACCAGGCAGAGGAGAACTATAATTGACAGAAATTGCTGCGGTAACTAGTCAAAGGCCACTCCACAAGGTACAGAATTGAAAATGGCAAGTATGAGATAGCTAAAGCCATTATGAGATTTTGCTCTCTCTCTATCTATACAAGTAGCTAAGAATAGTGCTTCCGCATCACCTGTATCCATGGCTGCATTAGGAAATTACAACATGCTTCTACTGTATTGCCAAAGCATATCAGAACACACAAACATATATACAATTTGTTTAAAATCTAAACTCTAATTTATCTAAAAGAATTTATCATAAACACTATGAGCTAAAGAGTCTTAGGGAATCAACCAGCATTTATGTGTCAGTAACTGAACTGAGGTCCAGGCCACTAATTATTCAGCCCAAGAATTATTCTTTCTTTCTCTCTCTTTCTCTTTCTCTCTCTCTCTCAGACACACACACACACACACACACACACACAGAAAATGCCAACTGACTGGGACTTAAAAGGTTAAGAAAATATAGATCACAGAGCCAACATTAAGTCATATGGCATCAAATTGGGCTATCTATGGCTTATTCAAATTTGTGTTATTTCCCAGGTTATAAATGAACCTTAATTAAAAATGAAAATAAAACCACAATGTAATTAACAAACAGCAATTAACTAACAATAACATCTGTATAAAAACATCTCTTTGCCATAAGATATTAAGTGCCTAAAACTTTAATATTCATCACTGCATTTTCAGCCAAAACTTTCCATCAATACAAAAATGGTTGTTAATAATGTACAATAATCACTAGCATTACAAGCTTGAGAAGTATTTAGTTCAACAAAATGTTTCTTTTTTTTTTTAAGTCAAAGAAACAGTATTTAGACCTGGAGAGAATCAAAATGTGATAGAGCCTCAGTTGTATGTAAAAGTATAAATTCTGTTTTAAGCATTTCCACTCCACTTGAGAAAGAGCAACCACAAAATTCCCAAATGTCAACACAGATGGAAGTTGAAAGGAGCAGCAATGAAATTTAAAAGACAAACTATAACCCAAAAAAGAAGTACTCTTTCTTTCTCCTTAACACGATGATGAGTATCCCCAAAGACAGGAAAATCCCTATTTTCTTCCATGTCTGTAAACAGAAATTGGTACAATGCACGAGAAAACATTTATTACAACTAAGACAAGGCATGATATAAAAGTCACTTACATATCATACACGTTATATGTATGTGGTAAAACACACACATACATATAACGGGTAAGATATATACAAATGTATGATACGGGTTTATAATATAGCCACAGTTCTAATTTTAGTTTAGCCCTAGCTTTCTCCATACATATTCCCTAGAATCTCTTGAAAACCTTGATATTATAATAGATGTTTCAAAATTCAGTGTAAGCCAGAAGTAAGAGAACAAAGGCTTTCTTTGTTCCACAGACCCACTGCGTCCTAACCTCAAAACCCACTACGCTCTAACTATAGGCTTTCCCTGTTAGAAATGTAAATCCTTCTAGAGTATGTCATTATTACCAAATTCATATCTAGCTTCAAGAGCATCAACTTAGAGTGCTGTCTCATCTCAAACCAGAATCACACCTAATTCATGATTATCTGGGATGGCAATCCAGCTAACTTGTTTCATTCACTTTTAAGATACCACCTTAAAAAGGAAATTTGCTACCTATTAAATAAACATGAATGCTTTAAAAAAAAAGAAAAAGAAATCAGTAAATCGGACTCTTATTCTAGTAATGAATACTGTTGTTCAGGAAAATTCTGCAGACAACTTTAAAAGCTCAGGTGGAAAATTTAAATTCTACTTATTAAGGAAACAAAGTATGACTTATGACGTAAAAAAATTAAGCAGATTTGAAATAAAAATAAAAAATAGTCATGTACTCACCTAGTAATAAAAATGGAACAATATTTTTGTGAACCAGAGTGATATCAACAAATAGAAGGCAAAGGCATCCCAACATTTGCTATGCCATAAGCACAAAAGGAAAACATTCCTAGGCAATCCCCATAGAATTTTAACAGTGAAGGTGTATGAAGCCAGCAAGGATAGAAATTACTACTGGCCTGGCTGGAAAAGCATGTTGGGCCTGAGGCGAAAGAAATTTTTTAAATAGGAGAATGTTCTGAAATAGAAAGCATGTTAAACAGAATTGCCTGAGGACTGTTAGGAAATGAAAAATTACACTAACTGCATTGGGAACAGCAACCTGATAAAAGCACAATGCACAAATTACAATCTTCTTCATGAGTAGCATTAGACACGAGAAAGGTTAAGCTGTGTGTGAGAGAGGTTTTGCCCACCACAGGCCACTACATGATAAAAGAATTACTCTCAACCATTTCTAGGGACCTTCCAACAACTATAGTAATAAATATTTCTAGATTTCTAATATTACAGAACAAGCTGGACCAGATCCCTAGTTAATATATATTTGCAACACCCTCCTTGAGTACAAACCTCTATTCTAAGTTCTATAGAAAACATGAAAAGATGATAATACGTTCCCTAACTATAATCTTCTCTTCTTAAATTCAAACCATACATGCAGCATCCCAGAGATGCTCAGTGAGTCAGCATGTACTCAGCAGCTACAGTGTGGAAAACACAATACTAAAGAGAGCAAGAAAACAGTATTCCATTGGAAAACCTGATTGATCACTCATGAGAATAAATACTTAATGTTTTCACTATGATTACAAGCCTAACTATTAAGCATTCAAAGTGAGTAGGTGCAAAATAAGTAAAAAGTATAAATACCGAAGGAAATATCATCTAGAAGAAACAAGAAAAGCAAGTCATGAAGAAAAGGACATAAAAAGTCACAAGGCACACATGTGCTCATGCATGCACACACCCACAAAATTATCACTATTTTTAAGTATGAGAGAGAAGCAAGCCTTCCAACCCTCCTCTCTTGTAAGCAGAGACCAACTCAGGAATAATGCAAGTCATAATGAGTCACCACACATAAGCAATATTTTTGGGACAACAAAGTTAGGAACAGCTGCTATTTGGGCTCGGTCCAAGTGAAGTTGGCACATCCAGAAAGGTCTAGGGCTATTAGAGCAGAGAGCAATCACCTGATCTCAGTCGCTTTATCAAGAAGGACCACATTTACTTTAACCAGTCCATGTTTTCATTTTGTGCTGTTTGTGTTTTTGCTTTATGTGACAGATATAATGTACTTAGCATAAGAAACTGTGACATAAATAAGAATCACCTAAATGAAAAGGTCAATGTGGACTAGTCACGCCAAATAACCCAGGGAAAACATGGCCATCTACTCAGCCCCAGTTAATTAAATATGTAGCATATCCCCATGTTTACACTGAAGATACTATCCATTTATTTCTCATCCAGTATAAAAAAATGTCACTGGTCAATAACTGCTGAGTCCCTATCTTAGGCAAAGTCAGAAACTCTCTGGGTCTAATTACCTCTTTTATAAACACAGAGCTGACAGAACCTTTTTTCCTCCTTAATGTTCTCCTTTAGTCTCTTTGTGGAGCCATATCAGCTCTTAATCTATTAATAAAAGCTCCTCTTTCAAATATATAATCTAAACCTACACTGTCTAATACGGTAGCCACCAGCACCACTGTGCACTTGAAATATGGCTAATCCTAATTGAGATGTACTATAAGTGTAAAATACACATCAGATTTCAAAAACCTAACATAAAAAAAACTCTACCTCACCAATAATTTTTTCAAATTATATATTGAAATGTTATTTTGAATACACTGGGTTAAATAATATATTATAAAAATTAATTTCTTCTTCTAATTGCTTCTTTTTACCTTTTTTAATGTGGCTACTAGAAAATTTTAAATTATATATGTGATTCCATTACATTTCCATTGAATAGTGCTGATCTAGGCAAGACACTTATGGTGGGATCAGGAAGAGGCATTCAGCACTCCTTACTCATTTGCTTTACCCTTCCAACCAGGTAACGCTGGTCGCAATGTCCCCCCGACTCACTCAGGAATGGGGCCCCTTAGCTAACTTGGGAGTTGCTTCATTGCCCCTAAAAATAGCCTACTATTCCTTCCAAAATCAGCCTATTGGTTGTAAAGATACATGTTGATATGTTTTCATATATGATTTATAAATTATTTTAGAGGCTCCAGTTCTCACACAATGTGGCAATTCTTACACAAGCACATTTTGCAACTGAACCACTTTGTAAGCAAACATTCATTTTAAGTAGGAAAAGCTGTGTACAAGTTCACATATCTTCATTAAATGTTTTAATGAAGATTAACATCTTAGCTATTATAGTCTTTGACTATTTCCAAAAAAAATCTCACAGACTTTGTCAACATTCTTAAAGAATTATTTCTTCTTTTATAGAGAAGTAATTTTAAGAATTTAAGGCAATTCAAATTAACTTCCAATGTATACGTATTCCCCTTTCCCTAACAGAACAAGGTATGCTTTCATCTGTATCATGCTGAATTTTGTGCATAAGTATCTATAATAACTGTTTACTTGCCTAATTGAGCTCCTGTCAGGTAGGAAGCCTAGCTTACTCATATTTGCTGTATCACATAGAAAAATACCTGTTACAAAGAGGATGTTGAATAGATTTGTTAAGTAAACAAATTAATGAAACAACCTGTGACTCAGATGCTCACGTATAACCTGGAACATCATTTCTGGGGAATAGTTTTCTGCATGTGGTCACTGTCTATATTTTATCCTAAAGATCTATAAGCAACAGTAAAACTCATAATGTATATGTAAGAAATAGCAAGTTTGATAATACTAATAATAAAAACCCTTTTATCTACAATAGGAGTTACAAAAATCATTATGACCATCAAAAAATTAACTTGGTTAACTACATTAGTATACATGGATTACTTATTTTCAAAAATTTGGGATATGTTATATCCCAAATTTACAGCTTAAATATTTACAGAATAAAATTTGGCCCTTTGCTAATGGTTTTGAACTGACTGAGGTATGGAACCATGCAGTGCCTTGCTACTCAAAGTATCCTCTTAAACAAATACTTTCCATATAACCCATCCATCACATGCCTGGGCATTTATCCCATAGAAATAAACCTAAACATAAATATTCATATCATAGTTTTATTGTAATATTTGTAATAGCCAAAAACTGGAAACAATCCAAATGTCTTTCAGCAAGTGAATAAACAAACTAGATGGATGGCACATCCATAATCCATACAATGACAATGACAAAAAGTAACAAATTATTGATATATGCAACATGAGCACATCTCAATGGCATTATGCTGAGTGAAAAATGGCCAATCTCAAAAGCTTATATATGATTCAATGCATTTAACACTCTCAAAATGAAAAAAGGTATAGAGATGGAAACCAGATCGGTGGTTGCCAAAGGTTAGGATGGGTGGGGGGAGAATCATGGTGTAAGTATAAAGGGGTAGCACAAGGGAGTTCCTTTGTGGTAATGGAACAGTTCTGTATGCTCATTGTGGTGACAGTTACAATAATACATGTGACAAAATTGTAAATAAGCATAGAGACACCCACACACAAATAAGCTTATGTAAAAACACAAGAAATCTGAATAGAGTCTGTCGATTGTACCAATGTCAATTTCCTGGTTTGGATACCACACTATAGTTACGCAAGGTATTACCACTGGGGCAAGCTTGGTGAAGGGTACAGGAGCCTTCTTTGTATTCTATTTACAACTTTCTATGAGTGTCTAATTATTTCAGAATAAATACTCTTTAAAAAATCCAACCTAACACAAATTATAATTCTCTAAACAATCTCCACTACATTCTCAAATGCCTTCTGACTTTAAACGTACTTTGAACCTGTTGCAACTCTTAGTTTTGACACCACTCTTATTTCTATGTACTTCCTGCTTATGTGTTATATTTGTGGGTAGAGGTTTGCCTAATACTATATGGATAGCACACAGTTTTCAATAAAAGATACCCTGGAAAAGTGAAGTAAAAAAAGGCCTGTTATTTCACTAAACGTCTATCACTAGTAAGTACAACTTAAACAACCAAATGACACTGTCAACTAAAATGGTCAAGAGGATGTAAGACTCCCAGATGCGAACAAAAAATGAATGAACAAGCAAACAAAAGTGTCAGAAATTTTTAATGCAGAAAGATAAGAAGTGGGAGGAAAAGAAAAAAAAAACACAGAAATGACAACCATGAAGGATAGTTACTATGAGCAAATGTGAACCTGAAAGGACCAGTCCTTCAAGATGGAAGCCAAGTGGCTAACTGGGCCTAAATTTAAAATATAGCCAAGCAACCATTTGCTGACAAAGGGGCACAAACACACTCTGAGTTCCCTGAAAACCTGTACCTTTTTATCTTTGGGATTTTCAGCGTTCAGCTGATCCAATCAGATCTCACCTGTATCAACCAATCAATGCTCAGTTGTATCAAACCTAATCAGAACTAAGCAAGTTTCAAGCCTTCATTTGCATAAACGAACCTGATTGGGAACCTGGGTGGGAACTTTTGCTATAAAATTTGACCCTTCTCTTATTCTCTGGAATACTTTACACTGAAGGCTGCATCTCCCCAGTTTGCAAACTGTTCACTTGAATAAAGGTACTTTCCTCCAAATTCATTGTCAGAGAACTTTTGTTCACATTACACAGCTTAATTAAAAAAAAAAAAAATAGAAGGGTATCATATTAAAAACTCATAAGCTTGTATGTAGTTAGAAAACAAAAAACAATTCATATTTTACGGACTGAGCATAAACTAATTGACATCTTTAATTTAGTTCTCCTTTTCTTTCTAATCCCACAAATATTCTATTCTCCATATAACTCAAAGATAAAACTGACCATTTTTTAAGGAGCCCAAGATAACATGAAAAAATTATTAGTAATTAACAAACTGATTTCATCTCAAAACACTCTTATATTTTTTAAGAATAAACTATTTATGAAATTAAAAAAAGAAGGTAGTGGAGTTCCTTCACAGGAGCCAAGTGACTGAAGAGACTGAATCAGCTTACTTTGAGACAGAGCAGCTAAAAAGTCTCTGTATCTCCCTAAGAAAAGCATCCAGAAAAATAAAGATCAGGTCTAGCAAACTAAAAGCCACAACCCAGGGATTGGTGATATTGAGGGATGTGACTGTAGACTTCTCTCAGGAAGAATAGCAATGCCCAGACTCTGCTGAGAAGGTTCTGTATCTACATGTGATGCTAGAGGACTACAACATGGTCTCCCCGGGGTTTTTCATCTTTTGTCAGATGTAGTTTCCTCTTTGGAGAAAGGGAAAGAGCCCCAGGAAGCTGTGAGGGATGAGACAAAGGAAATCTCTCAGGAAGATGTGTGTGAATCATCGAGGCTCACTTTCAGCTAAGGATGATCATGGGACTGCTCTGATAAATAAAAAGACCTAGATGGGGTTTATAGGAAAGCTAACCAACGCTTGGCCAAAATAGACACAGTAAGCCAGCATGTGTGCCCAATCATCTTCTAAGCATAAGAATAATGACCATATGCTAAGGATAATAGAGCAGAAAGATAAGGAAGGATGAATCCATGGTAAGTCCCAAACCACCCACCTTCATTCCTTCATTCACTTTCTTCATAAGGGAGAGATACAAACTTCTATTTCTATAATTCACTGTTTGTAGGATTTTCTGTTAATTAGGAATGTGTTGGATCTTCTCTTACATGCACCTAAATACTTAACTAATTTTATTATGTTTCTCTGATGGCCTGCATATCTGTATTGTGTATTTACTCATAATTAAACATACCCTATGGCAAGGTGCTTATTATTTATAACAATGAAAACAAATTAGATTGATGATATTGAATAATATATGATATCACTGGTAAAACAAGTAGTTAATTCTTACTGAATACTTGGAGAACTACAAGTTTACCTATGCAAGAATATATATATATATATATTTTTAGTAGAAATGGGGTTTCACTCTTGCTCAGGCTGGTCTCGAACTCCTGAGCTCAAGCAATCCTCCCGCCTCGGCCTCTCAGAGTGCTAGGATTACAGGCATGAGCCACCACACCCAGCCAAGAATATATGTTTATTCTTGGTTTCTGATGATCATATTTTGGACTATAGAACTAGTGTACATACCAGGAGATTGTGTCTCATTGTAATTTATCATCCAATGGTTCTGCTAAAATGCTTATGTATATTCCATTCCTTTGTTTTATGCATCTTAGCAAAATCAAATCTATTGAAAATGACTGCAATCATCAAATATCAATGAGAGAGAAAGGAAAAAGAGAGATGGCGGGACAAATGATTTAAAATTTTTTCTTATTAATATATCTTATGTATATAACATATGTTCAGAAAACATTAGAATAATTCTTTCACTTTCAAACTTTTGAACTGCTATTATGTATGTTTTCTTCTCCTACATTAGTCTTATTTTCAAAATTATTCCTACTATTAGTAAACTCAGTATGACCATTCCTTTAACCATCCAGAGTTCAGGAAGAAGAAAATCCCTGCAGCTGTTTGATGCTCAAGAATATAAACACTTAGCAGTCGGATGAAAGAAGAGAAAAGACAGAAAAGCAAGATCAAGAGAAGAGTGATTTTGAATTTCTGCAGGCTAGCTTTTACCTCTCTCAATGAAAGGAACTTTGTGCTCATTATATCCCAGGACTCATCTTGCCTTTAGCTTACAGTAAACTGGCAATTGCCTTATTGTTTCTTCTCTAAATTAAGGATCAAAGTTTAAACATATTCTTTCCCTTCTCTATTAGATTATGATTAAAATTACTACCTGCTTCACCTCATTCACACAATCACTTCCACTAGAAAAAAAGAAGGAACCCCCTCTCCCTAAGTAAAAACAGTTAACCAGTAAAACCAAGAGCTGTGAGGAATTTCTAGACATGGCATTTGTCTGATAGTTGATTTCAGAATATAGCATTAAAGAGCTAAGAATAATAAAATCTTCTAAAAATAACATTTTAGTAAGTATTTAAGTTGGAAAGTTAGCTTGCTAATATTATCATCATCAAATTATTATTTATTCACTGAGCACTTTTACATATATTTCTAGTCCTCAGGACACTCTACAAACTGGATTCTATTTATCTTTTACAGAGAAAGAAATTCGTTCACAGAGGTTGATTAATTTGCCCTAGGACTCAAAGCCATTTAATAGTTACGAGTGCTAAAACTCAAGCCTTGTCTCACTCTTACACTTTGGAACACAGTCACTCAGCAATATTTTTATGTACTTTTTCCCATTTTATATATGAAAAAACTGAATTTAGAATCTAAATTATTCTAATGGTTTGAACATCAAAAATCAGTCACGTTTTACAAGCTAGCTGCCATAACATAAGCAATGTCAAATAAAGTGCAATGGAATTATATAATAAATCAATGAATGTAAGTTGTAGAATAATGTATGTTTAACGTGGAGTTTTACCTTTTGTCAAGGTACCAGGCTCCTGTTGCCCTAAACATAAAACAGAATGAGGCTTCTTTTGGATAATAAACACAAAAGAACCCTGGATTCAAACAGTGGTGAACACATACTGATAAGCAGACGTCAACACAAGAAGAGAATCTACTCTCTAGTAAAAAATAAGCTTACTTTAGAATGAAAGGTTCCTGGTAGTAGCAATTCTCTCCAAAGAACATACTTTCATGTTTTCCTTTAATACCTATAAACATATAATAGAAATTTAATACATGCTTTCAAATAGCAGCATGATATATTTATCAGTCTAAAACTATACCTCATTTCACAGGGAAAGTATTTTCATCTCACTGGCTAACTATGGTCCAGTTTGATGAGAGCTGAAAGAAATCCTGTATGAAATTACCACATAAAGAATCATTTCTCAGGAGGTGGTGCAGCAGGCGCCAGACCCTAAACTAAACCAAAAGGCTCCATCAGGTCCTTTTAAGGCACTTTGAAAAATAAGAAGAGGTCAGCGCCTCTTGACCATCACTGTAGAGAATTCAGGAGTGACTCTGGAGTTAGCATAGATCTCAGCTGCAAAGGGCAAATGAATCTACCAGTACAGAAGAGCAGGTCATGTACATCTCATAATCTTCAGATTCTTCCCTGCCTTCGAAAATCACTGACATCTGACTTTCTTCAGAGCCCCCAACTTGGTCAGGCGCTGAGAAAAAAGTGCACAATTCAGCTGTGATGTAAAGCTTCTATGCTGTGAGAACCAATTTTTGGTGTGGATGCTGACACACTAAATCCAAATTACTTTCCAATTCTGATTAGACACCAATGTAAAAAATTATTTTAATTCTAATGAAGTAGAGTTCTTTATAATACCTCACACCTTTGGGCTCATAAAACCCCTCCTCTCACTTTCAGGCACAAAAATTGATATCACATGCTTCCAAACTGACTATTCTTTCAGCGAATAAACCTTTCATCTCAGTGGAGTATGGAAATATCTAATTAAGAATTATCTTCTTGATTTATTCTGGTTATCTTTGGTTATGTATCTGGTTATACTCTTTAATTGAGTATATATTCTCCTCTCCCAGATTATCACATAA
>CAUYRT010088262.1:0-11249 GCA_963574885.1 Lepilemur ruficaudatus
ACCTCAGCCTCCTGAGTAGCTGGACTACAGGCATGCACCACCACGCTGGACTAATTTTTTTATGTTTTGTAGAGATGAAGGCTTCATTATTGCCAGGGCTGGTCTTGAAATCTTTTTTTTTTTTTTTGAGACAGAGTCTCACTCTGTTGCCTGGGCTAGAGTGCCGTGGCGTCAGCCTAGCTCACAGTAACCTCAAACTCCTGGGCTTAAGCGATCCTCCTGCCTCAGCCTCCCGAGTAGCTGGGACTACAGGCATGCGCCACCATGCCCGGCTAATTTTTTCTATATATTTTTTAATTGTCTGGCTAATTTCTGTCTGTTTTAGTAGAGACAGGGTCTCACTCTTGCTCAGGCTGGTCTCGAACTCCTGACCTTGAACTACCCTCCCGCCTCGGCCTCCCAGAGTGCTAGGATTACAGGCATGAGCCACCGCGCCCAGCCTATTTTTCCTTCTTTCTACATGTTTATTACAGCAAATCTAAATACTACAGAAGACTGATTTAGACAGTAGAATATGTCTAATGAGCTCCCATTCTTCTGGCCCTGTGCAAATGTGGTAGCGAATATGTCGCAAGCTGTCAGACGGATCAGAATTGGAGAACTTGGGGCAGAGTCAGGGAGGGGTAAGGTGGGGGAATGGGCAGTGCTGAGAAAGGCTTGTGGGATGGACAGGGTGGGGGTGGCAATGGTGAGGCTGCTGCTGAGGCCAAATATCCCTTCCAGTTCCTTCTGCTCTTCGTGGCCTTGTACACCCTCACAAGAAGCGGAAAAAGCCATCTTCCTCCTGTAGGAAGGCCAAGGTATGACACCTGGGGGCCTTGGGGACAGCTGCAGGACTCCTCCCCCACCTTGCTTATTTGTCATCACCACAATGTGTAGGTGCCTTGTCCTAGGGAGGGGGAGAAAGGGTAGCCAAGAACCGAGCCTCAAAAATCTGGTGGCTGAGACAAAATCATTTGGGCTGGGAATACTTCTGCTGCCGCCCACAGGCCCTGCCTTTCTGTTCCTTGTTGCCCCCCCTCCCCGCCCCCTTGTATCTGCAGCAGTTTCTGGTCTCATTGGCTTGTGGTCTGTGGGGTCCTTGCCAAGTGCCAATGTGGCCCCCTTTGTCTGTCTCAGTTTGGGTGGACGGATGGATGGATGGTTGGTTGGCCAGTTGGTCTGCATTCCCCTAACTAACCCATGACTTTGACCCCATAGAAGATGAAGGCCCAGAACCCACTGCGCAGCTTCAAGCACAAAGGAAAGAAATTCAGACCTGCAGCGAAGCCCTCTTGAGGTTGTCTGGGCCTCTCCGGGACTGAGCACAGTGTGGAGTGGGCTTCCCACCCTGCAGAGTGGGCTTCCCACCCTGCGTGGACAGGCGCGGCTCCGGTGCTCGAAGCAATGCCTGGACAGACTGAATTCTGGGACAGGCAGTGCTGGGCCCTCCAGCTCCTTGGCGCTGCCAGGCTGGCATCTTGCTCCTTAACAACAGAATAAAGGTTCTAGCTGCCCCAGTTTGTGCCTCTGGCATGTAGGAAAGGACTCTGACCTAAAACCTCAGGAGTCAGGGAAACTTTGAGGGCAGCAGCGCCTTCCTCTGCTACTGCACTCGCTTGGCCAGCAGAGATCAGCTGTGCGGGGCTCACCTCCAGCAGTGAGAAGAGAAGCCTGCCCTCATCCAGCATGTGCCTGTGGCTGGCCAGAGCCCTCCCGTCCACCTCCTGCTGCCCTGCTACCTGGTATCAGGCAGACAGATGAGCTTGCACCCCTGGGAGAGGGGCCTTCCTGGCCATGAGCCTCCCTCTTCCCCAGTGTGTGCACGTTGTAGAATCAGAGGAGCCAGGCAGCTCTCTGCTAGTCCTTTTTGGAACCGTTTGTGTATGAGCTTGTGTCTGCGTGTCTTAAGTGCACGAGTGGTGGTGTGACATGCATACATACATGCACTGTTCCCTTTTTTGTGCCCTGATCTGTGCCCTCCAGCTGACTTCCCAGCGTGAAGGCTGGGCCTCCCAGCTTCTGTTTGCTCATAGGGCTGAGAGGGGTGGGATTCTCTGCTGACTTGGGGCCCTAGATGAGTGCCTGCTTATCACAGTGTCACGGTCACCTGCTTAGCAGGCATCACAAGGCCAGGCTGAGGCATGAGGAGTTGGGGTGGGGGAGGGAGAGCTAGGACAAAGTAAGGAAGTGCTTCAGTATATGAGGAAGAAACCAAGCTGTAGAATCTCAGCACAAATTTGTACAGAGGTGAGAGGGCTGGGCCTTTGATTACAGTTAGGGTGTGGTAGGTCTGGGGGTGGCAGGACTTGAGATTTGGGGCCTTCTTGATGCCTACTTCCTTTCTGTTAACTCCTGAGGATTTCCAGGAAGCCAGGGTGTGTGATGGGGTTGGGGGTGGTGGTATTATCAGTGGGCAGGTGTGAACTAGAGCTGCCAGGGTGATGCAGACAGTATTGCAGTGTGTGTGTGGTGGCTGGGGAGTATTCAGAAGGAAAAATAGTTAATGGAGCTGCAGATACAGAGCAGCTGTGTGAGCATCTGCTGGGAGAAGCTGTCAACCACACAGACCCTATCGTGGCCTTGTAAACAAGAAGACAGGTGGAAAGTTCTTACAGTGCTGAGGCCTGGCTTCAGTCCCAGGTTGGTTCCCACCCTGCTTCTTGGGATGCTAAGGCCTGGCCCTGGGGACAGTGAGTGCTTTGTTGCAGATGTTACAGCCAAGCTATGCTCTGAAGTGATGCACAACCCGTCTTGTCTCTGACCCTGCCACGTTCAGGCACACCCTGCCAATAGAGCTTGCATCCCAGAAGTGCCCTGGCTGGAGAGGAGATTGGGTTTCCCAAGTAATTTCCTTATGGGGAGATGAGGTGGAAGAACATGGAGTCAGCCCCCTGCTTCACTCCTGCTTGGGGACAATGGGATCTGGGCCAGGCCAGGAGCAGAGGGTCTCAGGTGAAGGCATGACGGCTGTTTGTTGAGTGTGTACATTCCTTCCTCCTAACTCATGACAACCCTTGGGGAGGCGATTTTGTGTCCTAAATGGGGGGAGATGAGGCTCAGAAGTTACCTGGTGAATGTGAGGTCACAGCAGGTGAGGGCTGGACAGAGGTATCTGGCAGTGCAGGGCAGGTTGGCCAGTCTGTCTACCCCAGTAGAGAAGCTGATACTACTGGCACTTTCACCACCACAGGGGCAGGTGCCATCGTGGGTGCTCCGAGGCCTGTCCATGCTGTGTTCCCCCCTGAGCTACAGCAGGCCTTGTGCTTGGTCCAGCGTGAATTGGCCAGGGCACTGAAGAGGAGGGTCCATGTCCACATCCTGAGTCTGCAGAGGGGAGTGTGTAGGGCTTGTTAGATGCCCACACAGCCCTGGAGGGCAGGTACCATGTGTCCATTTACATGTGAGCAAACAGATGCTTGGGGTTGATCTCTCAGACTCAGTCTCTGGCCAAAGCCTGTGCCCTTAACTTCGCACATGTCCAAACCAGGACTGGGACTGGCTTATGATGGTGTATGCACGATGGACATGAACCTGAGCGTATCCAAAGCCAGGCAGCACTGGAGGCCACATGGGCTGGGAGGGGAAGAAGCGGGTGGGATGTGTGCTGTCTGGAAGTTTAGGGCTTCACAAAACAGCAGAAAAGCTCCAGGCTGGTGACGCCCTGGGCTCAAGCAGGAAGGTCAGAAGAGTGCAGTGTTATCTCCACCCTGGAATGGCACACGTAGACCTGCATGAGCAGCTTTGTGTCTGGACTGTATGCTAGGGTCTAGAGTCAAGTGGGCAAGGTACAGTCCATGAGACAAGGAGCCTAGATGGTAAGCCAGTGCACAGGTTGGGGGAGTCCAGGGTGCTGCTGGGTTATAAGGGGTCCTCACTCTGTTGGAGGGAATGCTGAGATGGGAAGGGTGGGAGGGAACAGCATGTGCAAATTCTCCAGGGTGAGAGGGATCCCTGCACAGGCCAGAATGGTCATCACGAAAATATGCAACAGGGGCTGAAAAATTGATTTATTTTTTATTTTATTTGAAACAGAGTCTTACTCTGTTGCCCAGGCTAGAGTGCCATGGCGTCAGCCTAGCTCACAGCAACCTCAAACTCCTGGGCTCAAGCAATCCTCCTGGCTCGGCCTCCCGAGAAGCTGGGACTACAGGCATGCGCCACCATGCCCAGCTAATTATGTGTGTGTGTGTGTGTGTGTGTGTGTGTGTGTGTATATATATATATATATTCTAGCTAATGTCTGGGTTTTTTTAGTAGAGACGGGGTCTCACTCTTGCTCAGGCTGGTCTCGAACTCTTGAGCTCAAATGATCCACCTGCCTCGGCCTCTCAGAGTGCTAGGATTACAGGCATGAGCCACCGTGCCTGGCCCTGATTTATTTTTTAAAATACACAATCACATGTTAAAAATTCAAAGGATACAAAACATGCAGTTTTTTTGTTTGTTTGTTTGTTTGTTTTTTAAGTGAGGAGCACTCTGATCAGATAGCAGAGGTAGCCAAGGTGATAGCAGATGGTAGGACAGATATGTGTGCTGGGAGACCTCCGGACCCAGAGCATAAAAGGCTCAGGTGCGTTCCATCCTAGTTGATTCTCTGCCCCCACCTTTGGAATGACTCAGCTTTTGGAGAATTAGTTTTTGTGGGACTTTGGTCTTCAGAGACAGGGGCCCCAAGAGGCAATGGTGATAAAATCAAATCCCAGCAGGGGAGGTGCCCCTGCCAAGTGGCCATTCTCTTTCCCCCAGAAAGATAATTACATAAGACCCCTTCCTTGCAGAAGGGGCTGCGAGTTGCTGCTTTTGCATTTATCACGGCCATTTTTACAAGGGTAAAGGAAGAAGTGGTCGTCCTTCATTGCAGAGGGTAAAGTATCTTGGCCAAGCAGACCTGCTGTGTGCTAGGCACCATGCTGGGCAAACCGCACATCATTTAGTTTATTCCTCTTGAAATGCCTTCAGAACTCAACACGTCCCACCCACAAACCTGCCAAGAAGCAGTGTGATTGGCATAGAATGCACCAAGGGTGTCCATGGCCATGACTGAATTAGAGAACAAGGCACATCAAGGGGGTTTTCAAACAAGCAACCCTAGAGCTGCCTCCACCACATAGCATCCTGCCATGGCACAGCTCAATGTGCCAGGTACACTGTGATCACAGTGGCTGGCTCAGATTGTGGCACTTACTGGCTGTGTGGCCTTCTACAGGGAAAGCACCTCACTTTTCTTGGCCTTTTCTGAGTTTTTACCTGTAAATGGGGGTAGAAATGGCCCCTCCAGGGGTTCCCATGGAGGCTAATATGGCGTGTGTGTGAAATGCTGGTGTGGCCCAGGCAGCTGGTGCCCTGGTGGCAGCCCAGCTCTGTGCTGGCCCCTCCCCATGCCTCTCAGATCAACCATCGTCCGGTGGGACAAGTCTCCATACAGCACCCTCAAGCTGCTGTGTACACCGAGTCATCACAGGGACCTTCTTAAAAATGGAAATTCTTATTCTGCAGGTCTAGGGCAGGGCCTGGGACTCTGCATTTCAGACAACCCCCCCACCCAGGTGAGGCTGCTGCTGCTGATCCCAAGACCACAAGAGAGGGGAGGCTTTAATACCCATCACACCCATCCGTTTTACAGATTGGCAAACTGAGGCCCAGATTGAGCCAGCCCAATGCCACCTGGCTGTGTGGTGGAATGGGAGGTGCTCAGTCTGTCAGACTCCAGTCTGGAATCAGAGGTGGCAGACCTGGGTTCAGGCCCCAGTTCCAAATCTCCCCCATCACTTCCCTTCTCTGAGCCCAGCTCTTCATCTGTAAATCACAGTGATGAAGGGAAGGCGGTAGGGATGTCTAGCTAGATTTGAATTTCAGATAAACAATGAGGAATTTTACAGCATAACCATGTCCCGTTCAACATTTGAAACATACTAAAAAAAATTGCTGGTTCTCTGAAATGCAAATCTAGTTGGGCATCCTGCTTATTTGCTAAATTTGGCAACCTAGGATATGAGACCTCTCTCACCCAGAAACAGCCTCCTCCAGGAAGCCTTCCTGAGTCCCAGCCAGGCTGGGTGCCCTCCTCTGTGTGTCTGATGCTGCCTTGATGTCACGAAGCTCTAATCACTGGGTACCTGTATTCCCACCCTGGTGTGGGAGCTCCTTTGAGGCAGGGACCATGCCAAGTTGTGTGTGTATTCCTGGGCCCAGCTGTTCATTAGAAATTTCCCCCTGAGAGTACCCCTAATGCCTCAGGGGTAATTCTCTTTTCACAGTCCGTCTCCTGGCCGAGGCTCTTGAAGACTATTTGCAGTTAAAAGTGCAAGGGAAGGGTATGGTAGCAACAGCACTGGGCAGAGCTGGACTGCAACCCCTGATGCAGCAGGCAGGACTCCTCCCTCTATGTCACCTCCATGGCTCAGGGCTGAGAAGGGAGGCCCTCAGCCTCATCCTCATGGGGGCTCCAACTGTGTTCCACCCAAGCTCCACAGGCCCCATGTTTGTCAAGGCCAGGAGTATTGGGAGCCCATCTCCACCCTCACCTGGAGACCCTGCTTCAGGCTCCCTGCAGGGCTCTTTTTGGTTCCTACAGCTCACTTTACAACTTGTTGGCTCGAGATTAGAAAATGCAGTGTGATGTCAAGGGGGACCACCACAGAAGACAAAGGGCCTGGGAAGAAGGCTGGTATGAACATGAGAAGCAATCTGATGCCGGTACAGTACAGACTAAGCATGAAAAGTCTCTCTCCCAGACCTTGTCCCACCTCAGCCTGGACATGAGATCTCCATTTCTGGTGGCTCCCCCTGCTTGGTGGTCTGGCTTCAGCATCTTAGCCCTGCCCAGCTTAATACCCTTTTCTGCCAGAACCTGCAGCTGGGGCTGGGGAGCTGGAGGCAGTAGTCAGGGCAGATTGTTAGAGCTGCTCGCCCTCTCCTCCAGGGAGCCCTCAGGAAGGACCTGGGATCTCTTGTCTATTTGGAGGTTCTGCCTGCCGCATCCTCTCCATGGACCAGCAAACCCTTCTCCATCTCAGCAGTGGACTGGAGGAGCAGGCTGGTGGCTGTTCCATGGGGGTGGGGTGAGGACAAAGGGTCAAACAGCTCTGAGCTTTTGGCTTCTATAGCAGTAGGTCCTGAGAGCAGCTGTGCTCCCAGAGCAAACATTCTAATATAATCACTGAAATGTATAGATTGGACCCTTATAGGTGCAAGGATCCTTGGTGTGGAAGGCATGGCTCCTGCCCCAGGAACCAAGACTTCACTCTCCAGAAGCAAAATGCACACAAGCGGTGATAGATAGGCCAAGTGCCAAGGGAGATGGCCTGCCTCTGCTATGATGGCTAGAGTACGGAGAGACCATTCAGGCCTGCATGGTGGTGAAGTCCCCACTGCCAAGGATATTGGACTAGCAGGAGTTGGGAAGGCCTGGAGGGGCCTGGGAGTCAGCCCTGGCTTGGTCATGGCAGAGCTGGGAGGAGGAAGTAGGTTAGTTGGTTTAGCAAAGGCTTCCTGTAGGGCAGTGGTTCTCAGCCAGATTTTTCCCCAGGGGGCATTTGGCAAGGTGTGGAACATTTTAGGTTGTCACATCTGGGCTGCGAATGCTACTGGCATCAAGTGGGGAGAGGCCAGTGATGCTGCTAAAATCCTACAATGTGCAGGGTAGCTTCCACAACAGAGTTCTCCAGTTGAAAATGGCTTTAGTGCTGAGGTTGAGACCCCTGCTGTAGGGCTACAGAAGGCGAGGGGGTGCTGAGAGTCAGGTGGTAGAGAGCAGGGAATTCCAGGTACATTGGTTAGGAGTGTGTACAGCTGCAAGTAAGAGAATGCTGGATGGCGGGCTGGGAACAGAGTGTTTTATCTTTCTCATGTGTCAAGATAAGCAGTGCTTATGGTTGCAGACATGGACTGACATCTCCATAATGCCACAGGGGTCCAAGCTCTTTGATCTGCCTGCTCTACCATATTTTATTTTTAATGTGGTGAAATACACATAACATAAAAGTTACCACTTCAACAATTTTTATTTTATTTTATTTTTCTAATTTTTGGAGACAGGGGCCTGCTCTGTCACCTAGGCTAGAGTACAGTGACATCATGATAGCTCACTGCAACCTCAAACTCCTGGGCTCAAGCAGTCCTCCTACCTCAGCCTCCCAAATAGCTGGACTCCAGGCATGCCCCACAACACATCTGGCTGATTTTTCTATATTTTTGTAGAGACGGGGTCTTGCTCTTGCTCAGGCTGGTCTTGAACTCCTGGCCTCAAGCAATCCTCCTGTCTTAGCTTCCCAAAGTGCTAGGATTATAGGCATGAGGCACTGTGCCCAGCCATTTTAGCAATTTTAAGTTTACAATTTAGTGGCATTACATTAACAGGGTGTGCTTCCATCTCCAGAACTATTTCATCATCCACAACAGAAACTATGCCGATTAAACAATAACTCTCCATTCTCCACTCCTCCCAACCCTAGCTAAGCACCAGTCTGCTTTCTGTCCCTGTGCATTTTGCTACCCTGGCAACCTCATATAAGTGTAATAATGCAACATTTGCTTTCCTATATCTGGCTTATTTCCCTTGGCATAATGTTTTCAAGGTTTAGCCATGTGGTAGCATGTGCTAGGACCTCAGTCCTTTTTGTGGCTAAATAGTATTCTATTGTGTATGTATGTAACAATTTTGTTGATCCATTCATTTGCTGATGGACACTTAGATTGTTTCCATCTTTGGGCTATTGTGAATAATGCTGGAATAAACAATGGTGTACAAGTATCTATTTGATTCTCGGCTTTCATTTCTTCTGGGGATATACCTAGGAGTGTGACTGATGGTCATTCTATGTTTACATTTTTGGAGAACCAACAAACTGTTGTCCTCAGTGGCTGCACAATTTCATATTCTCACCAGCAATGTGTGAGGGTTCCAGTTTATCTACATCCTCTCTGACACTTGTTATAGTCCATGTTTTTAAATTGCAGCTTTGTGCAGTGGCAGTATTGTAGCCAATGAGGTTTAGCTGAGGCGTGATTATTGCTAATTGAAAACTTTTCCCAATACCCCACCATGACGGCTTGAAATATAGTCGGCATTGGCAATTTTTGACAGTCTCTACGGAGACTGAATAAAATAAATTAATAAAGAAAGAAAGAAATTGCAGCCATGCTAATGGGTATGAAGTGGTATCTCTTTGTGGTTTCGGTTTGCATTTTCCTAATGACTAATGACGTTGAGCATATTTTCATGTGCCTGTTGGCCATTTGTGTATCTTCTTTGGAGAAATATCAAGTCTTTTGCTCTTATTTGAATTTGGTTGTATTTTTGTTATTGAGTTGTGGGAGTTCTTTATATATTCTGAATATAAGTATTAGCATCTTAGATATATTATTTGTAAATATTTTCTCTAATTCTGTGGGTTGTCTTTACTTTGCTTTTAAAAAAAATTTTTTTTTTTTGCCCAGAGCCATGCCCAAGAAGGCTTGAGCAAGTAGACTCTGTCTTTACTTTCTTGATAGTGTCCTTTGATGCATAAAAGATTTCAATTTTGATGAAGTACAATTTGTCTATTTTTTTCTTTTGTTGCCTGTACTTTTGAAATCTTAGCCAAGAAATCATTGCAAATCCAGTATCATAAAGCTTTTCCTCTATGTTTTATTCTGTTTTATAGTTTTAGCTCATATGTTTAGATCTTTTATTAATTTTTAATTAATTTTTGTATATGGTAAAATATAACCTCATTGTTTCATATGTAGATATTCATTTTTCTCATCAACATTTGTTGAAAAGGCTGTCTTTGTTCCATTTGTCAGTCCTTATGCCAGTCTGATTATTGTAGCTTTGTAGTAAGTTTCAAGATCAGAAAATGTGAATCTTCTATTTTTTAGTTCTTATAAAATTGTTTTGGCTATTCAGGATCTCTTGAGATTCCATATGAATTTTATGATGCCTTTTCTATTTCTGCAAAAGCACCATTAGGGATTGCATTGCATCTGTAGAACACTTCAGGTAGTATTGCCATTTATTTATTTATTTATTTTTTATTTGCGACAGAGTCTCATTCTGTCATCCAGGCTAGAGTGCCATGGCATCAGCCTAGCTCACAGCAACCTCAAACTCCTGGGGTCAAGCAGTCCTTCTGCCTCAGCCTCCTGGGTAGCTGGGACTACAGGCATGTGCCACCACACCCAGCTAATTTTTTCCTATTTTTAGTAGAGGTGGGGTCTCGCTCTTGCTCAGGCTGGTCTTGAACTCCTGAACTCAAGCGATTCTCCTGCCTCAGCCTCTCAAGTATTGCCATCTTAACAATACTGTCTTCCAGTCTATGAACATGGGATATCTTTCCATTTATTTATGTCTTCTTTAATTTCCTTTGACAATGTTTTGTAGTTTTCAGTGCACAAGACTTTCACCTTTTGGTTAAATTTGTTTGTAAATATTTAATTCTTTTGGACACTATTGTAAATGAAACTGTTTTCTTAATTTCCTTTTTGGATTGTTCATTGTTAGTATGTAGAAATGTAACTGATTTTTGTGTATTGATTTTGTATCCCACAGCTTTGGGGAATTTGTTTATTAGTTCTAACACTTTTTTTTAAGTGGAATATTTGGGGCTTTTTTTTTTTTTACATATACGATTATGTTATCTGTGAATAGAGATCATTTGAATTTTTTTTTCTAATCTTGATGCCATTAATTTATTTTTCTTTCCAAATTGCCCTGGTTACAACTCCCAATACTATGTCGAATAGAAGAGGTGTCTTGTACTTGACTGTAGAGGAAAAGTTTTCAGTCTTTTGTCATTGAGTATGATGTAAGCTATGGATTTTTTTCATAGATGGTCTTTATAATGTTAAGGAAGTTATCTGTATTCCTAGTTTTCTGAGTATTATTATGAAAGGATGGTACATTTTGTCAAATGTCTTCTTTGCATCAATTGAAACGATCATGTGACATTTTCTTCATTCTATTAATATGGTATATTGCATCAATTGATTTCCATGTGTTCAACCATTCCTTTTTTTTTTTTGAGACAGAGTCTCACTCTGTTGCCTGGGCTAGAGTGAGTGCCGTGGCATCAGCCTAGCTCACAGCAACCTCAAACTCCTGGGCTCAGGCAGTCATCCTGCCTCAGCCTCCCGAGTAGCTGGGACTACAGGCATGCGCCACCATGCCCGGCTAATTTTTTCTATATATATTTTTAGTTGTCCAATTAATTTCTTTCTATTTTTCACAGAGACGGGGTCTTGCTCTTGCTCAGGCTGGTCTTGAACTCCTGACCTTGAGCGATCCA
>CAUYRT010088264.1:0-17580 GCA_963574885.1 Lepilemur ruficaudatus
TGGGGGTATTAAACTCATGGACCCCAGAGGCCAGGGTGTCTTGGCAGTCACCTGGCTCTCCCGCCCAAGTCTCACAAGGGACGTAAAGGCCGTTCAGTGGCTGCCACAAGTACTCTGTCACCGTTTATCACCCTGTGCCCCCGCGGCTGGGCAGTGGATTATCTCCCCCTCCATCATCCTGGTGCAGCCCTCGCTCGTCAGTATTGCTGGGTGACAATGCCAGTATGACTGGCAGGTGGTCTAGTGGAGAGGTTGGCCTGCGTTTTCCTCTCAATTTGTCACTGGTGTGCTGCGGGAGTGGCCCGTCACTTCACCTGTGTGACCCCGGTTCCCCCTGCCTGATGCTTCTGTCACAAGAGTCTGGGGCTCACTCTAAGGTGCTGGGTTAAAGTGCTTTGAAAAGTCCTATGTCATTCAAACCCCAGGAACCCTGACGACTGAGACCCCGGTTGACAGATTGTTGGCTTGCCGGTATCATGATCCTCTGACGAGTGGTCTTCTGTTCTAGCGTGCAACCCCCTTGCACCGGTCCACGCTGCTTGCCTGAGCCTCTGACTCCACACCTGTGAAGCGGGTGGGTTGGTTCTGGGTTGGCAGATGAGAGAGCCAGACGCTGCTGTTCTGTCTTCTCCCGGGATGAAGGCAGATGTCGCTGGGGGACTCCAGGAACGCCGTCGTCCTCAGCAGGGCCCCACATAGCCGGACAGCGCTGAGCTGTCAGGTTTGCGTCGGGCAGCGCTGCTTTCTGGTCATGGAGACTAAATCCTCACTGTCAGCCAGGAGGTGCAGCTGCGAGGATCAAGGCCTGGACAGGTTTAGAGACTTCCGGTGGGGGGAGGCGGTGAGCGTCTCTGCACGTCGCTTTGGGGAGGCTGTTTGGGTGGATTCTTGTATCTGGGACACATGGAACAGTTCCGACTCGGGGCCACAGTGGGCCTGTTCCTGGGTTGTTTCAGGGGGGTCATCTTTCTCTCCTGCCGACCTCAAAGTTGGCCCTGGACTTTGTCCTCTAACAAGTCTCTGTTTTGCCCGCCTGCCTCTCCTCCTGGGGCGAACAAGGCAGACCCCAACAAGAATCTTGCCAGTCCCCGTGGGAGCAGGTCCATGGCCATATCTCTTCCTGGGGTCTGGGGCCTGACCCCCCTCCCTGGAACAGGTACTTGGGGCTGGGTGTCCTAGGGGTGCCACCTTTTGAAAGTGAGCTGGTTTCCTATCTTTTGAGGTACTTTTCTGCCCAGAGGTGCCCTAGGCACAGGGTTGTGGGGGAGAAGAGGAGGGAGGGGAAGGTGCTGTGTGCATTGGGAAGCTCAGGTGCATGGGTTGGAACCCTCCTTTTCTCCCTCCTTGCTGGACCCTTGTGGATGCTGGGGCGTGGCTGCGGGGTAGGCGAGGTCGGGGGCGTGTTTGGAAGGACCAGGCCTGAGGAGCTGGTGGGCAGTGTGGCATGTTGGACCAATCACCAGGGGTCTCCCTCCCTGCTCAGGTTTGAGTCTCCGTGAGAGAGGCAGAGGTCCACTCTGGCCCCTGTCCCTCCCTCGTCCCCTTCTCGCTTTCATTTTTTACCTTCTGCTCGGGAAGTTCAGTGAAGACATTATGCAGCCAGACTCCAAATGTGATCTCCAAGCCCCGATCTCGGCTGGCCCTCCCCGCTCCCCGGGCACGCCCCCAGCGGCCCCGTGCCCCTGCTTGCGAATTCTGGGCATCGCAGACGGGCACTTTCCTCTGACCTGGTTACGCCGTTTAACAAATTCGTCTGGGGCGAGCTCGGAGACGAGGATCCGAGAGGAGCGAGAATTGCCTTTGCTCCTTAACTGTCCCCAGGACGCCCTGCGCGGGCTTGGAGGATTCTCGCTTGTCTAATCCCCGTCAGAAAAGGAGCAATGAAGCTGTTCGGGCTTTAGAAGCCAAATCCCCTCCCCGCGCGCACGCTGTTCCCACGTCTCTCCCGCACCACTCCTCCTCCTCCGCGACGAGGCCGAGCCTCGCTTTCTCGGCGAGGGCTCCAGCGGATCAGGATTTCATATTCCTCTCTTCCATCTTTCATATTTAAATTTACTTCACTCTTCGGCTTGACTTTCCACTGACCCTGGAAGAATTGGCGTATTTCAAGGAGGGGGGACGAGATCTCATTAGAGGAAATGAGAAAAGTGGAGCCGAGTTTTAAAACTTTTAATGACGGGGACGCAGCGTTCCAAGTCCGTATTGTGTCGGGGTTGAAGTCACTGCTTGGTTACACGTCTCCTAGTTTTGAACGGGGTTGATGACATCTGTTTAATTTTAGATGTCTGGAATACATTCGGAAAATAATGAAATCCAAATGTAGGACCAAATTAGAAGACAACCTTATCTGCGGCAAAGAAGTTTTTAAAATAAGAGCAAACATTTCGACCGAACAGAAAGTCCCCTCGAACCTTTGGTCACCTTGCCTTGACTTTTCCCAGCGGGTCTCCATGGGTGGGAGAAGGTGCGTTGGCTTCGTGTGTGCGTCAGACAGAATTACGTAACTTCACGCCCGTTTTCCTGTCCTCTCTCTGGGCACGCGCTCTGCTCTGTGCCATCAGCCTGGAGAGCCGTGTTCGGGGAGATGAGGACCCTTCGTGGGAATGCTCCTTTGATGAAGCAAAGGGCTCTTGTCCCAACCCTCAAGGGCCACTTGTCAGCTGTTACACAGTGCCCTGGACACCCCTGGGAGGAGTCCTGGGGAAAATGAAAACGTGCTTTGCTGGTGGGGCCGGGTGCTTCCCTGAGCGTCAGGGGAAACGGGGAATATTCCCGACCCTCCTCGTGCCTGTGTGACCCTCTCTGGGCCTCGGTGTCCCCACCTGTGTGAGGCGCTCGGGCCTGCGGGAGTGCTGGGGGGCTCGCAGTGGTTGGCTTCTCTCCAGGAAGATTCTGTTGCTCTGAGGAGCCCTGCTATTGGGTTGCGCACTGAGCAATTCCTCCCACGCTCCCTAGAAGCCTAGCATCTGGGCTGACGTGGGTCTCCTGTATTGTCCTCACCCCAGGAAGTCCCACGAGGGTGGTGTGAGAGGTCAGACATTCCCATGTCCCCTCCATGCTGCCAGAGTGGGTCCAGTGCCCAGCCATCTCCTTCACCCTTGGCCGGACTGTCATGTATAGACAGGAAGTGAATGAGGGTCCGGATTTTGCCTGATGCCTTAAAACCTCTGTGCGCTGGGCGAGGTGGTTCTGTCCCTCCTTGGTGTTTGATTCGTTCAAGTACTTGTGGACTCCTGTCATCCTGCCTCATCTCACCCCTCCAGCGTTGGCTCAGGTCTTCCTCTTCTCTGTTGAGACCCCCACCCCACCCAGGGCTGCTTGGCCGGGCGTAACCGTCCCAGAGTCTGCTCCCAGCACCGTGGGCCTCGGAGTGCCGTCTACACATTTTAGTCGTGGCTCTCCGGCTCCTTCGCTGGGTCTCCCAAAGGTGGAAGAAGGTGTCTTAAGTGCTTGCCCTTGACCAATGGCCACAGCTAAGCCTGGAAATGGGGATTATACGCTTGTGAGGCCCAGGCTAAGAGCCTGGGGTGAAGCCTGGCCTTGGTGAGGCCTCGGGGCTGCTGGAGTAGGTGGCTGGAAAATGTGAGGTGTGCCCAGCCCACCCGGAACTCTGGGTGGGGTCTGTGTGTTCTGTCTGTTGGCCCCTGACCTGTGCCGCTGGGCCCTTCTAGGGACTGTGCCTTGTAGTCAGGGCCCCGCCTAGCTGGGAGGCGCCTTTGTCTGTGCTCTGGGCAGGGTGGGAGGATGAGCCGGTCGCTGTGACATTTGGCAGGTATATTCGGGTACATTCATGGGGCTTCCAGGGACCCCAGGGTCAAGGGCACGGGGTCAGCTCCCTCAGTGCACGGAGGTCAGCAAGGAGAGAGGTACAGGAGGGGACAGAGTGGGAGCTCCAACGGCCGGTAGCTGTCACGGCACCGTGGTCCTGCGGTCCTGCAGGCCGCTGCAGTGGAGTTTCACTCCAGTCTGGGATGTGGTGGGTGAGAGCATGGACACTGGGCCGGGGTCAGGAGACACAGTGCCGTCTCTGACGCTTCCTGTGACCTGGGGTGAGCCGGGGACCCCGTTGGGCCTCAGTCCAGGATCTGTGAGGCGTGAGGTCCATACCAACCCGAGAGGCTTGTGGGGAAGCCCAGATACTAAAATGGATTTGGAAGCAATCGTAAAGACAGCGCATCGTGAACGTCTTAACAAGCACGGGCAGTTTGAATTTTCACTCTTACGACCAGAGGTATAGCAGGAGTAGTAGCGACAAATAATCAGCGTATTCCTGTTGGGCTTTTTCCACCCATTGAGGACGGGGGGTTGAAGGAACATGAAGTTACTGGATTTCTAGGTTTCTCTTACCTAAATCGTTTTGTGAAAATGTATGGGTGTATGTGAAATTTTGTTATGTGCGTGTAACGTGTAGTGATCAAGTCAGGACGTGCAGGGTGTCTGTCACCCCAGTACGATCCACTGTTGTTAAGTACGGTCACCCTGCTCTGCCACCAAGCAAGGCCTTCGCTCCTTCAACCTTACTGCGTGTTTGCGCCCTTCAACCCCGTTCTCTCCATTCTCCCTCCCCGTCTCTGTTCTCCGTCTTTCTACTCTCTGCCTCCCCGGGATCAAAGTTTTACCTCCCGCCTCTCAGTGAGAACACGTGGTACTTGTCTTTTTGTACGTGGCTGGCTTCACTCCTCCCTGACTCCTATGTGGCCAAGGCAAGTTCTGCTTGTCGTGGGTCTCAGAGTCCCTGTCTGTAGAGAGGGGCCAGCAGTCCCAGCCTGCTTTCCGCCCCGGGCTGGTCCGGTGCCGGTAGGGTGGTGTGAGCAGGCACGTTTGTGGGCTGGGCTGGCACTGGTGGTATTGCCTGCTGGGAACAGCATCCCAGCCAAGGTATCTCAGTGCAGGATCAACTCCACGGGCCATGCGCACCTTGCAGACTGTTCTAAGTGGGACATTTTCCTATGGCCCAGGTGCAGCCTGCCAGGTAACCAGGCTGTAGGGGTCAGTCCTCTATTTTTTGGCTGACAGTCAGGAGCTGGGTAACCCAAAGGTTTGTCAGTGTGGCTATAACGAGACCTCGTACTTACTTTCCAGGTGTTAAGCGCAGGTTAATGTTCTAACTATGGTATGATGAATTCATAGCACCCAGGCTGGGTCTGGCTCCTCGGTAGACGGAAGGCAAGAAAGAGACACAGCCCCGTGTTCAGATGCAGACCCAGAGGACCCTGAGGCCAGGCCTGGGTGCCGAGTGTGAGCTGCCCAGGACACGCCCCCTCCCGAAGGGGCCCTGTGCATGGGCCCTTCACCCCGGTGTCCGGATCATGTTCCATCGGCTGGGCTGGGGGATGGTGCCCAGATCTGGCCCTGGCGCTCAGAGTGCGTGGGCCACTTGTCTGCTCAGTGTTGAGGGGGATATTGGCGCCCTGCCTGCCACCCTGCACAGGAGAGCTCCGTCAGGAGGGAGGGCAAGGTTAAATGTGATGTCACCTTGTCACGAACTAACTCAAGGCCCTACCACTTCCCTGCGGGGGAAAGCAGGGGGGCGGAGCGGGGTGGGGCTGTTTGAACCTGTTGATGGGATTACTAGGAACAGTGTTGAGATCCTGGTCTTGAGACCTGCTGGCCACACATGGCCCTGGCTCCAGGGGGAGCACACGTGGAGCCCCTGTTCTTTCTGGGGCCCAATCCCAATCCCCACATTGGCCACCAGTATCGATGACATTTCCACTTCCCTGAGCACATCTCTGTGCCGGGGTCTCCTTACAGTGAGCTCATTCAAATGGTCCTGATGACCCAAGAGGAAGGTGCTGTTCCTATCCCGATTTCCAGATGGATAAACTGAGAATCACAACTGAAGAGCTGTGTGCAGGGTCCCCTGGCTGTAGGAGGGGGAGCCAGGATGTGAGTGCTGCCTCTCTGGGCTGCAGAGCTGTGCTCTCCCAAGCACAAGGCTGCCTGCTGGGTGGTTAGTCCCCAGCCCGAGGGCAGATGTGACCCGGGGCAGCCTGGGCGATGGGGAGGTGGGAGCGGCAGCTGCTTCCCACAGCTGTTCACCCCCAGCCCTGAGCCCTGACGTCAGCAGGACACTTGGCCTTCACCGTGTGGGTGTCGGGCCTCTTGGGAAAGGCCAGGGTCTTGGGTGGGTGGGGAAAGCGGGGGGAGGAAGCCGTCAGTCATGCCTCAGGGACTGAGTGTTGGGTGTGAGCCGGGCGCTGTGCCTGATGCTGGGGCCTCAGCAGGGAGAGTAGCAGGCCAGGTCCCTGCCCCCTGGGGTTGACATTCTGGTGAGACACAGACCACACACACATGTATGAGTAAACACAAATGTTGTCAGGTGTGAGAATTATGCTGCAGAGCATTAAAAACGGGTGCTGGGATGGGTGGTCAGGAATGGCTTCCCCTGGAGGTCGCATTTCAGCTGAGATCTGCGTGATACGGGGTCAGCTGTGGGAAGATTGGGGTGAGCAGCACGTGTGAGGGCCCTGGGGTGGACAAGCATGGTGCGCTCGAGGAGCAGAAGGGGCAAGGCGGCTGGAGTGAGCAATCCGGAGGGCAGTGGCCCAGGACGATGACAGTGAGCCAGGCGGGGTTCAGGTCACACAGGGCTGTGTCGGCCAACTCCTGGGAGTTTGGACGTAATCCCAAGTACAGTGGGGAGCTGGGCGGTGACGGTGGCGACGGGGTTACATTTTCCCTTTGCCTGCCAGGTGAACGCTGGATTCTAGGGAGCAAAGGTGAAGACGGGGCATCAGGCGGCGCCGTGGGCGTCTGCGTGCAAATGATTGACAGCGTAGGCTCGTGCGACCCGCGGGGATGGAGAGAAGAAGGACCGAGGGACGTTTCAGATGCAGGATCTCTAGGGCTTTCGGATGGGCTGCGCCGTCCACCAAGCCACGCAAGCCGAGAGCTGTCCCTCACGTCCCTCTTTCTCTCGCCCACGGCTGTCTGCCGAGATGGAGGAAGAGGAGAGGAAGTGCGGGTTTGGGCGTGGAGGTCAGCCTGGGTTTAGACTTCAGTTCGAGAGGCCCGTTAGACGTGCGGGTGATGGTGTCCCGTTGGCCGTGCCGGGTCTGGAGCTGGGAGGAGAGGTTGGGGCTGGAGACAGACACGTCACGTCGTCGGCACAGCAGCGGCACGGGACGAGATGAAGCCTGAGGGACTCGGTGAGACGGTAGGAGGAGGGGGGAGAGGACGGGGGGAGGAGGGCTGGGGGAGTGAGCCCACGGACAGCACAGGGCTGTGACGTTAGGGATCCGTAGGGACACTTCGGTGGTACAGCCACGGTCTCGTGGCAGGCAGGAGAAAGGCCAGGTTCAGGGGAAAGATGGCTGAGAGCTGGCTTTGACCACCTGGGGGCTGTTGGAGACCGTGGTGAGAGCCAGGTCAGTGGAGGGATGGAGATGACGCCTGGCCGGGGAGGATGGGCAAGAGACGTCGGGTCCACAAAGTGCTCACGGGGTTTTGCCAAAATAGGAAGCAGAGGAAGAGGGCGGCCACTTCAGAGGAATATGAGGACGTCAGGCAGGGATTTTTAAGACGTGGGAGAAGTTACGGCAAATTTGTGTGCTGATGTCCCAGGAGGCAGGAGAAATTGAATGCTGGGAAGGAGAGGGGACACGGACAGGAGGGATGTCTGAGAGAGCGCAGGAGGTGGGGCGGGGTACACAGGGCGGGGCCGGCCTGGGTGGGGGCAGGACGCTTCCTGCAGCTGATCCCTGGAGGGAAGGCAGACAGGAGAGGAGTCAGGGGAAGGGCCTTAGGTGTCTGTCCCCAGACCAGACCTCTCTCCTGATCCCCCTGCACCTCTATGTCCCCACGTCTCCGGCCACGTGCCTCTGAGCACGGTTGTTCTTTCCCGCCTGTGCACCCCTCTGCCCCCACTGCTACTTCGTCCCTGCTTCAGCCCATTCTTCCCCAGCCTGCCTTTTGTCCTCTTCCTGCAGGGAGCCTTCCCAGGTTACTTCAACCCACAGGGCTCTCTCGCTAGCTGAGCTGCTCGAGCCCTGAAGACTCAGAGCCCAGACAGATCCTGGGTCCCTCGGCCAATGACAGATCCTCGTCACATCTCTTGTGCCATGGCTGTGCGGTTGTCTTCAGCTGGGGAGCATGGTTTGAGTTTGTGGAGAGGGAAGAAAGGTTGGGGGCTCGGGTTCGAGTCAGAGGTCCTTACTAGTTGTGAGATCTTTGGCAACTTAAAGCAAAAACAAACTTCTTTGAGCCTCAGTTTCCTCATCTGTGAAGCAGGGTTAGTAACAGGACTTCTGTCTGGCTTTTGGTGAGGGTCGAGTGAGCTGACTCACATGAGCTGGGTCTGGCGAGTTACTAGCTCTTGATAAGCGTCAGCATCAGCATCATCATTAATGTTATTTTCGTCCCTACCATTTCTTCAGTGGGACCTTAGGGGAATCACTCGAGTTTTCCATGCCTCAGTGTCCCCATCTGAAATATGGGGACAATAATGACCTCCTTGGAGGGCTGCTTAATTCAATGGAGTGTGCAAAGAGCACATAGTAGGTGTTCAAGAAACAGAGCTTGCTGCTGACGTTGAGGACAGTCACGGCGGGACATTCCTGTTTCCCCTGCAGTTGCTCCGAGCCCCGGGGTCGCGGGGACTGCGGAGCCTGTTGCTGGGTGTCCCCCGCCCGTGCCATGTGTGGCAAAGGCGGCCCCTCCCCCACCCTTCCTGGTCCCCTCTTCGCACGTTGGCTTCCCACGGCCCCATTCATCCCTGGCTGTGAGGTTACAGGGCTTCGGAAATTAATTTTGAAAATCACACCCTCTGACCCTTTAAACTTCGTTTCAAATCCCCTTAGCGCCTTGCTGACGCTCCGGCTATTTTGGGCCCCTTGGAGAAGTGTGGCTGACAGTGGTTTTTTAATTTACAAGACAACATAGGAACACACATGGGCCCAAATATGTATCTGTATAATGAAGAATAAAAAGCATAATCCCCTAAGTGGGCTGTGTTAGTGAGCATCAGCTTTAATAGGGGATTAGGAGGTGGAATTAAAATTGCCCGGGGGGTACGCGGAGAGACTTCAAACACCTTTTGGAAAACAAATTAACGTGGTTTTCAAAAACTGCTTTCCGAGGCGGCAGAGGGTTTTCCTTGGGCTTCCCTGCTTTCTTTTGAAATGTATTTTTAACACTTGTATAAACACTTCGGGCCCGTGACATGGGGGCTTCCTGTGCTGCCTTCGTTAGCTGGTGTCTCTGGGAGAAGAATTTGGCTCATTATCTGGGTGTTTTGATCACCCCGGCTGCTGCTGCCGCCGGCCGGGGGCCACCCTTTCCTTCTTTCCTGTTGCCCAGTGGCGTGGACCCAGTCTGCTCCCACTTCCTCCCGGCACGCCCTGCTTCCCGCCGGGCTCTCGGTGCCCGGGAGGACTGGACTTCTCGGGCAGAGGCTGGAGGCTGGCCCTGCCTCGGGCTCAGCCGAGAAATTGGTGAAATCGCCCTTCGGCACCCGCCTCCCTAGCCCCTTCGTTGATCGTCCCGTCCCCTCTCTTCCAGCGCTTCTGGAGTGGGATGCGGAGCCTCTGCTGGTACTGAGTTCCCCGTCCCTGGAGGTGTTCAAGCAACATCCTGGTGGAGGTTCTAAGGGCCTCTGCGCCCAGCTGTGGAGTGGACCTGGGTAGTCATTAGAGTTTCTTGTAAACCTCAGATTCTGCAATTTGTACTTCGCAAGTGGAGTCTGAGCAAGGCTACGCCGGCCCTTCACAGCAGTGAGGACACCTGTGATAGGAGGTACGACACAGGTCTTCGGGGCCCCTGCTCTGCTGTCCTTGCTCCAGGGGAAGTAGACAGTGCGCTGTTCTCTTCGGAAGCCTCCAGGCTGATGCTCAGCCGTAGGGTTTCCTTTGGAGATTTGATCCTGCAAGGACTTGGGACAGAAACTCCAAATTATGTCTACCCAGCCTCCCTTTTAAAGTTCACTTTCTTCCTGTGTAAATGAGGGCAATAAATAATAACAGCTCACACTTACTAGGTGCTTATTGTGTGCCAGACACCGCTTGAAGCACTTATTCTTATTTCATAACTTCTTAGAATCAGGTACTATTATTCTCCCCATTTTACAGAAGAGGAAACTGAGGCCCAGAGAGATTCGCCAACTTGCTGATGGCTACGCAGCTAGTGAGTGATGAATAAAACATCTGCCACTTGCTGGGGATCTGCTGAGCTCTTCACAGGGAGGCAGAGGTGCCCCCGGGCAGCCCTGGGTCCTGCCGAGGAGCCAGATTGGCACAACCCAGCCCTGGAGGGAATCATGCCATTAGCCCCTCCTAGCTTGGTCGGTGCCTTGTCCGTCTTCAGCTGTCGAGGGCTGGCAGGGGGCAAGCAGTGAGTGTGGCATTTCCTTCTCCAAAGACAGCAGAGCTCCTGTGGGCTGTTTGGCCAGTGACATCCCGGCTGGGCTGATGGAGGTGCCATGTTCCGGAAGCTTCCTTCACCTTTGCAAGTGGGCTGGTGGTGGGAGGTGAGTTTTGTGAGGCTGATTCACCCCGAGTTGACATAAGGCCACTGGCAACGCTCCTTGCATCTGTTTTCTGCCACTGTTGAGCAGGTGTCTGCAGGTGCCTGAGGCCCTAGGAGGGGAGGGAGCACGTGTCTCCCTGGTCTGTGGGTAAGGACACGAGGGGACCTGGAGGCTTTGTCAGCCTGGCATCCTGCTTCTGGCTGGAACTGCATGGAAATCGTTTCCTCTCTGTCTCCCCTCCCTGCAGAGGGGCCGGCCCTGCTGTCACAGGGGACTCCGGTCTTAGGTCATAGAGCTACGCTCACCAGGGGTGGGCTATCCAGGGTGTTCCTGCTGGGTTCGTGCATCTGGCTTCGCCACGGTGGGATTCAGACAGAACTTTGAGGCACGGGAGGATTTCTCCTGGCAGAGAAGGGGGTGGTACTGTCTCAGTACAGCCTTGGGCCGGGCGCTGTGCTGAGCTCACACCACCCGCGCCCCTATGCCATGCCTATGAATGCCCTTTGCTGCCGTCTGCCTGTTACAGGTGAGGGAACAGAGAGGGGAAGCAACTTTCTCAGGGTCACACAGTCGGAGCTGACCCCAGGGCAGGAGCACCCTCACGTTCTCTCCCCTCTGGCAGCTGGGGGAAGCGTGAGCTGTGGCAGGGAGGCTTGGAAGGACCTGGTGGGTTTGGTGAGTCGCTGGGCGGGAGAGGATGGGAGAGAGGAGAGAATAGGACACCAGGCTGGGACTGGTGGGGGGGGAGGGAGGTATGTACCCAGAACATCAGAGGCCTCATTCAGTGGTGTGTTGCTAAGTCTTTAACAATCAGCTTTACAGGAAGAAGAAAAACAACAAAACAAAGCAACTCTGATTTGAAGCGTTTGCCGATTTCCATGGTGTAAATATTAATATTCCCACCATGGCTGATTTCAAGTTACCAGTGTGACGTCACTGAATCCTAGGCTCCTCTGAGCTGGCCTTAGCGCTCCACTGGCCTCACTGCTCAGGTTCTGGTGTTCGGGGTTTATTTGGGAGACAGCAGAGGGGTCAGAGGAGGGGAGGTGACTTCATCAGGACTTGGTTTGAAATGCAGCCCTGGGGTGAGAGGCTGGAGGACGTGGGCCATTAGAAGGCCACGGGTGACTCTTGGGGGCCAGAGGCAGCAGGGCGTGGGGCAGGCATGGGGGCAGGTGTGGGACCCTTGGGAGGGAGGGGCCAGATCCCACCATATTCCATGAAGGGAACGCCTTTCCCTCCGCTGGAACCTCAGGGGTCTCTTGCTCTGAAAATGCTCTTCTCAGCGAGAGGCTTCCAGAGGCTGCGAGACCTCAGCGCTCCCAGCAACTTTCCCGCCAAGGTCAGGCTGAGCCTCGCACAGTTTAACGTGGGAGTGCTTGGCTTTTTTTTTTGTACATCTAGTCCAGGGATTTAAAAACAACAGCATATATTCCCCCTGGAAATGACCTGGAAATATTCATTTGGGGAAAAAAAAGAAAGATGTACTTGGGAAAGAAACCTAGTTGGGGAATTCAGGATAAAAGGGCACGTCAGACTTAGTGCTCAGCTGAGCTGCTGGGACGTCTACGGGATTGGCGAGAACACAGCAAGGGCCTCCTGCCCCGATCCCGTATCGGCTACGGGACCAAGGGCAAGGGCCGGAGGAGCGGGGCCAGACAGACTGCGGCCAGGGCTGGCCCAGAACCAGCAGCCCAGGCTTCCCGAGGAAGGTGGTTTTAGCTGGATCTCGAGGTGTGGGCAGGATTTGGAAGGATGAGGGTCTCTGCGGGAGGCCATTTGCCTCTCTGCCCTCCCTTCCGGGTTCTGTAGCCCAAGGGCTGGGCTTGCAAGCTGCAATTCCCGGGCTTCCTCGACCACTGGCGTTGGCCAGGTTTGGCCAATGAGAGGCACCGACACTCCTGTCGGGCAGCGGGAGGGAGAGGAAAGCCTTGCTCCGGCTTGGGCCATGTCTCTGCCACAGTTGTGTCTCCTCCATGGCTCTAGCTGTCACTGCTCAGTCTGTCTCTGTGGTCTCAGCTCCCGCAGGCCGAGGAGGCCCTTAGGAGACGTCAGCTCCTGCTGCGTGGCCCTGGCGTCCAGGCTCTGGGAGCGCCCCTGCTGCTCCTGCTCCTCCTGCCGGCCTTCTAACGTTGCTGCTCTCTGCTTGCCTCGCTGTCCCCTGCTTGTCTCTGCAGCTCTGCAACTTTGTAACGAGTTCATCGTGTGAGTTTGCCAGCCTGGGCTCTGGGCTGTTCGCCTGCCTGGGTCCCTGCACATCCAGCTGTCCCTTAGAGTGGGGACGGATGAGGGGCGAGAGAGGCCTGCTGGGGGCTGGGGTGGAGTCTTCCCCGAACCTTGCTCTGGGGTGAGATCAGGTGGCTGCTGGCCTTCCAGCCCAGCATCTGCCTGCCTGGGACCCGGAGCCCTGAGGCCTTGGAGATTTCCAAAGCAGACTCAGAGCTCCCTGCCGGCCACCCCACCGAGGCTGTGCTCTAGAGCCAGGAGCCTTGACTGAAGCTTAGGCCCCTCCTCCCTCACCCTGCCATGCCCTGCCCCACCCTGCCCTGCCCAGGGTGGAGAGCCCGCTGACCTCTGGGCCAGGTCTCCCATTCTGTAGCTTCTCGGAAGCCTGAACCTGAGTGGGAGGAAAGGGCGAGGCCAGAGTTCTGTCTTGTGGAGGGACACACTTGCCAGATGTCACGGACCGGGGGCCAGAGCTCAGCTGCATCAGGCATCCAGGCCCCAGGTGCAGTCGCAGGAGGGTTTGGGCTTAGGAACATGCCTGTGAACGGGGCCCTGAGACCCCTCCTCGAAACTCCAGGGCTTCCAGGAACAAAGTTGGGAAATCACCAGTCTAGTCCCAGCTTCTGTCTCACGCAGGTGGAAACCCGGCCCGAGAGGAGCGGGGCTTTCCCGCCGTTGCGCTGGCTCGGAGCAGGCGGCAGAGCAGGAACTCGGCGCTGGCCCCCGGCCCTGCCCCCAGATTCTCAGTGGCTTTGGGAGCACCGTGGGACCCAGCAGGTGAAGGGTGTGGTTAGGAGGATGGCCCACGGCAGCCGCACAGCCCTTCTTCCTCAGGAATCGCTGCACCCACCTGCCTACTTGGAGGGTGACAGAGGCCTGTCCAGCACTCAGGTGTGCCTGGCTGCCAGTCCCTGAGGGCAGGGCTCATGTGCAGGCACGTAGATCCGCCCAGGCACGGCTCACGAGAAATCCCCGGGTCCACTGCCACAGCGCCCAGGGCCCCGTTGCGCAAGGGCTGTGTGGCTGCGGCGGTGCTTGTGTGACCCGCACAGGCCCGAGGGTGCTGCGCTGCATGGGACAGCGATGACTCAGCACCGCTGGGCTCCGGGGTTGGCGGGGGGGGGGAGGGGCGGGGGGTGTTGCCAAGGGAGGCCGAGTTGGCAGGCTCTGGGCCAGGTGGTGTACGCGGGACCCTGGGGTCCATGCCAGTGAAGAGCAGGGCATGCCCATGTTTCCCTGCGCAGGTCCATGGCCTGCTCGTGTGCCCGTCGAGTCCTCTCCCACACCCGTGGGGCTCTCCCTCCAGCTAGTAAGCTTTCCTGACGTTTCTGCACTCTCACCAGCTCCGGGTGGCAGTCCCGGGTTTGCACACGTTCAAAACCTTGGGGGCGTGGAGAGGTGTTTCAGGCAGCAGGTAAAGCATGGGCAAGGCAAGGATTCAGGACAGCGTGTCAGCGGGAGTCCTGTTTGGGTGGCAGGTAGGACACACACAGGAGGGAGTCCCATAAAAGTCCCCTAGAAAGGCGAAGTCACTGTCCAATCACACAAGGTCCTCCATCACTGGGCCGCCTACACTTTGATCAGAAAATAGGGAGCCACTGAAGGTTTGGGAGCAGGTGAGTGCTGATGCCAGAGATGTGCTCTGGGAGGGTAGAGAAGGGGCAGATGGAGGTGTAAGTGCAGCTGGACACCAGGGTGGGCCGCAGGGTTTCTAGCCCACGTGTGGAGGGGGGCTGGCTCAGGGCAGTGGCGCGGAGAGGAAGGGCAGTCCTGGTCACTCGCCCTCCGCTGGCCCCGTGGTCTGCGGAGGAGCTGCTTCCCCACTGCAGGGGGTTGGCTCAGGAACACGGAGTGGCGGTTAAGGGCACCCTGCTGACCATGGGCTCTGAGCCTCAGTTATCTCATCTGCTAATTGGAGATAATATCGTACACTTCATAGGATTTTTGGGAACCCCAATGTGGCTCCTGGTACTCAACGGCACTCGGTGCCTGGAGGAGAGAGGAGGCCCCTGACTCACACGCTGGCTGAAGAGGCTCCTGGGGCCTGAGCCAGCACCGGCCCCTCCAGGCTTGCCCAGCGTAGTCCTTCCAAAGCCTCTTCTCCGCACAGCCTCCGAGGCCCTGTCATGTTGAGGTGGGCGGCTGCCAAGGCCCTTCCCCACCCGAGGGGCACTTTTACCTCCTGACTGTGCCCATGCCTTGAACGAGTAGGGATCAGCTTGCCCTTTTCACCTGCCGGGTCACCGAGGGGTCAGAGCTGGGTCCGCCCCACCTGCCGCTCGCGGGCTGGGCCGGGTGGCCTCCCCTCTCGGCCTCCGCTCGGGAGCCGTGGGGGAGATTTGCTGTGGGGTGGGTGGCCCGGCCAGGCTGCTTGTGCTTGTCACTTCCAAATCCCCCTGCCTTTAATGACAGTAACTGTCAAGAAGGTTCTCAGAGGCTTTAGAGTAAAGGATGTGAAAAGCATGCAGCGCTCAGCCAAAATGTGTTTCTGGGAGGAGCCCTGGGTTCTCTCCCGTCAAGAGTGGGGATGGCTTGCGGGCCGCGGATGAGCCCCTCTTGCTCTTGAGACCCCAGTGTCTGTTCTGCGGCACTTGAGCTGAAAGTCAGGGCCTGCGACGGGCGTTCTGGGGGCCACTGGCGACACTGGGGCTGGTGAGGGGCAGGTGGGCACACAGCCAGGCCTCGGACCCTCCCTCCCTGGGAGGTGGGTGGTGCTGCCGCTGGTGACGAGCCAGTCCTGGGCCCGTGCCCCTGCCGATGCCATGTCCCAGCTGGCCTGTCTGCTTTCCCCGGCTTGCTTGGAGTGCCAGGTCTTTGTAGAGTCCTGGCTTCGCCCTTGACCTGGGTGGTGAACGCAGATGATCGGTGCGGAGCAATGCTTTCTCGACAGCAGGGCACTCCCTTCCTCTCTGGGAGATGGGCTGGGGCAGGAGGGTGTGAACGGGGGCAGAGGCCGTGCCTGGTGTGTGTGCGCTTGAGACTGAGCCCCCGGGGGGGAAGGCGCTGGCCCTTGGGCCTCAGGAGAGCAGCCCGGGCTTAGTGTTTGCAGCTGGGGCCTCAGATTCTGCGTGAAGTCTTTCTTCAGCACCTGGAGAGACAGGCCGGGGACAATTTTCTCCTCCCTGGACAGTTCCTGAACCGGGACGTCCTCAGCAGCCGGAGAGACTGACGGGAGACGGACACATCTGGGAGAAAGAGAGTTGCTTTTTCTTAAGAACGGGGAGCTGAGTCTTGGGAGAAGCCACAAACCCCCCTGGCTTTACCTGGGGCCTGCGTGCAGGGAGATTGGACAAGATGACCCCTTGGCCATCTGAACTTGGCATCTGCCTCGGGGGTGGCTGATCTCGGTACCCACCCAGAGGATGGCCCGGTGTAAAGCATGCCCCCTGCCGGCACCCCCCCCGCTGTGTGGGCCCCGGATCAGGGGCCCCCATAAAACAGAGTCAGGGCACTCTTGTCCATATTGGCAGGGGAAATAAAACCCAAACCGAAGAGAGTGGATACAATGTTCTCGAGTGTAAGTTTTTCTTCCATAAATTTTTAATTAAACCTTTGGCACCCATTATGCCGTCGTACCTGGAAAGCCCTGGCAGATGCCAGGATTACGGAGCCATTTCCAGCACGTGTGAATCCGGTGAGACGGTTCGCAGCCCCACGCGGGCGTGGCTGGGATTGGGCAGTCCGGGGTGGCTTAGCAGTCGCATTTTTGGCTGCTGAGATTGCGCCAGGTCTGCGTGCTGGGGTGCATTCGGCGTCTCGGTCCTTGGCTGCTCTCCCCAGAGGGGCCTGGGAGCAGGTGCTTGGCCCTGGAAGAGGCAAAGGCATCCGTAGCTCGGTGCCCTGCTGCTCAGTTCTCAAAGGTCTGTGTTTCCACTTTGATAAAAAAATCTGTCAAAATTCACGCACTCTCGCTGAGATTACCAGAGTACCCATCCTGTAACTGGGATTTGCTGCACGACTCAAGAAACCTTTCACGTGTCTTCACGATGGTGTGCGTGTGTTCAGTGGCTCCTGTTTGTTCCAAGGGAAGGTCAAACACCGCCACGGTCCCCACTGTGCAAGGAAGCTCAGCTGGCGGCATTAGTTCAGACAGGGAAAAGAGCGGGTGGGACAAAGCGCCAGCCAGCCAGCGGGCAGTGCGGAGGCCGGGGCACCCGTTTGCTGCGTGCCAGGGTCACGTTCGTGTGGCAGACAGGTTCCGGCTTGACTCATGACGACTTGCTAGAGTTCATTGGCAGGAACCGAGCTGGGAAGTACGTGAGGAAGAGATGGCTGGAATTAGGATTAGGAAGGAATGAAGTAAATGTCTATTTGAGGCAGACTTTAGTGCCACCGTTGGGCTGATGTGGCTTCAAGTGAGCGGGACAGCTTCGCAGAGTTATCAAGGATTCCCTCATCAAAACTGACGCTTCAGGCTGGGCGCGGTGGCTCACACCTGTAATCCTAGCACTCTGGGAGGCCGAGGAGGGTGGATCGCTCAAGGTCAGGGGTTCGAAACCAGCCTGAGCAAGAGCGAGACCCCGTCTCTACTAATAATAGAAAGAAATTAATTGGCCAACCAAATATATGGTTGGCTAATGTAAAAAATTAGCCGGGCATGGTGGCGCATGCCTGTAGTCCCAGCTACTTGGGAGGCTGAGGCAGAAGGATCGCTTGAGCCCAGGAGTTTGAGGTTGCTTTGAGCTAAGCTAACGCCACGGCACTCTAGCCAAGGCAACAACGTGAGACTCTGTCTCAAAAAAAAAAAAAAAAATGCAAAGTAATGGTAAGTTGAATGACACAACAGCGTACTACGAACAAGAAACAGAAAAAATCATCTCCATCTTGTCAGCATTGCCCTTGCTGCAGTTTACTAAAATTCTCCCTCTCCCTTCTGCATTCTCTCCTGG
>CAUYRT010088266.1:0-13881 GCA_963574885.1 Lepilemur ruficaudatus
TGGCCAATTAATTTCTTTCTTTCTATTTATAGTAGAGACGGGGTCTCACTCTTGCTCAGGCTGGTTTTGAACTCCTGACCTTGAGCGATCCGCCCGCCTCAGCCTCCCAGAGTGCTAGGATTACAGGCGTGAGCCACCGCACCCGGCCTTGCTTCCGGGTCCTGGGACAGGTGGAACCCTGTCATACATGCCATTTCATCTGCTTGAAATGTTCTCTTCTTTTTTTGTAAGAAGCCATGTTTGCCCCTTGCTGCTGGCCAGCATGATTTCACAGAGCCCCTGACTCTGTGACGATGTGTGGCTCGCCAGAGGGAGGCCTTGAAGACAGGATAGAGCACCCGGCCCCCCACGCCTCTGGCCTGAGTCACTACATTCCCTAAAAGATAAAAACCCCTAGCCCTTGACTTTTCCTGCCCATAAGATAACGACCAATAGGGCTTGAGATTATGCCTCAGTGAACTGTAACCAGATGTACTGTTGCACACAAGCTTAGACGTGATTTTGAGCATACTGAATCTTGACCACCAGTATGTAAGCTGTGAACGGAAACGCTGCATTGGTGTCATCTGACAGAACCTCTCTGAAGGGCTGTTCCTGGGCTGTAGGCTTCAGTCTATAGTCCTCAGGAAAACTTCTGAAAAAAACTAACTTTCCTTCTTTCATAAGATTGATATTTTTTTCTTTAGTCAACATTCACTTTCAGAACTTAACCCAAATTTTACGTTCTCCGGAAAGTCTTCCCTGGCCTTCAGCCTGATCACACATCTGTCTCCTGTGTTCCTACGATGCCAGATGTGGCATCTGCAGACAGCTGTAATTGCTAATCAACTTATAAGTCTCTCCCGTCAATTTCTGAGAGAACGTGATTTACCAGACTTGTGTTTTCACAAGTGTGTTCTTACCTGCCTTCGGGCTGATCTGTCATGCCTGCACACTCATGCGTGCTTATGTGTGTGTGAGTGTGGGGAGAGAGAAGGGAAGGGAAGAGGGAAAGGAGGCGGAGGAGGAGAGAAAGAAGCACAAGGACAAGGACAAGAAAGGAAGTCACCTTTCTGACTAAGATGGGAGGACTGACATAAAGATGGCTGTGGATATAGATAAGCTTGTTGGTACAGCTTGGAGCCTAAGGTTGGAAGAGCATTTGTCTTGTTGTTGGTACCCCATTTTCTCTGTGAAATGCAAAATGAAGTTGTCTTCTGAGTAAGGAGATGGAAGAAAATGATAAAAGCTTGAAATAGTTGTGGTGAGGAACAGAGGAAGGTGTCAGTTCAGGACATGCAGAAGGACTTCTGGGCAGCTTCTGTGGCCTGGCTGAGGTTGCAGACCCTAAATTTACAGTGGCTCCAGCCACTAAGCTTTTCTATGGAATCCATGTCGGGTCCCTACTGTGACCAAAACCCCCTTCTTCTTTATTGTTGTGGGAAAACTCTGTGGCATGTTGGCAAATCCAGACCCAACAGAGATCAGTCAGAAAATTTCCCTATAGGGTTTTCTGTGTCTTTTGCCATCTGGGGCAGAGATGCACATAGAACTCTGAAGCCTCCAGGGCCTGGCTTCCCTGCGCTTCCTTACAGCGCTCCCAGAAGACAGCCCACCTGGCCATATCCCAGAGAGACCGTTACAGCTTAGGATATTCCACCTGCTGTGTGACCAGAACCATTACCACCTGACTTTGAGCCTCTTCTCCAGATGACTGTGATATCCATTCTAAAATTTATGTTGATACCAGAATAGAGATAGCCTAGCCTGAAATATCCCCCATTCAACTAAAATTGGCCACTACAAAATGTAAGCAGCCTGATCCGGGTGCTGCCCATCTCTCTAAGAGCAGTCAATGCTGCAACATTTGGTACTTAGCCCCAGAGCCCTTCATGACGGCTGTGTAAGGTCACAGAAAGCCACACACAAAAGGACCCCAAAGAAACCGAACCTGACATTTTCCTACATCCTCAGCGTTAGGAGTTGGAAAGAAATAGCTCTCAATTTTATGGTTTTACCCCATAGAGAGGATAGCCACATCTCTCAAATTGCATCTAATAGTTTCCCACTAAAATATTCATCAACCTCTTCTCAGGGGCACTGATTTCTCAACTACGCCTAAGATTCAAACAATTTGCAAAAAGTACCACTGCATGAGGTACTGCCTGGAGTGCGATATTTTATAGTCAAAAGAGTCAGGTTGCTTTTGATAATTTAGGTGATAGAACTGGAAATATTATTATCTAGGGCTCTAAAGCTGACCTTTGCCTTATAAATGAGATTGGTACATGCAGGTTTTCCTAGGGATACATATTGATCAAAAAGAGCAAGAAAGGTGGTAAAAGTGCTTGTAGAAAAGAAGACTAAATTCTTCTGTATATGAAATAATACACAGAGGCTGTTCTTAAAGGAGAAGTTGAGTATCGAGTATTTCAGTCATGTTTCTCTCTCTCTGTCCCCAAATGCAGGGTGGGTTGGCTACACAGATGATTATTTCTGAAATTCTGAAGCTCAAAAGCTGCCTCTCGCAATAGGTTCACCATGGACTTGGTCCTCACCCCAGAGCAGCATTTACAGCCTCCCCCCACTTTTACTGCAAATCTAGTTTGGAGCCGCCAGTAGGGGGTTAATATAAGCCCCAGTCAACACAATACTAGAGGCATTCGCATACGCGGCCTACAGTTGCTGCATGGGCACATTTGGCCCACGTTTGCAAAGAGGCAGTAGCTGTTACTGCAGAGAGCACACTGCCTGCCACTGCTGGACCATTAGTATGGAAATGAGGCATGTGTGTGACAGGTGGCCTTACAACCAACACAATTAACTTTCTCCATTAGCTGACGTTCTGACAAAACAGATGCAGCATCAATAAGCACCCCCCTCCCCTACAGAAAAGGAACGACACATTGCAAACCCCTTATTTATAAGGAGGAGTAGTATAATTTCTTCTGTACACACAAAGTGGATGGCACTGGAGTTTGCTTCTGTCTTATTGCTGCGGTTGTTTATTTTTTTATATTAGCCTCGCATTAATATTGCAACACCTCCATGGGTTAATTAGGGCTCCTGAAGTTCTCAAAAGGGAAGTCATTATAGAAAAAGGGAAAGTAAAGTTGGAAAAACCAAACTGGAATTCTTTGCTTTGGGAAGCAAATACACAGATGATTATTTGACTGAGCTGCCCGAGGAATGGAGCAGGTTTCAGAATTTTGCAATAGGTCTCCTAGCAGTATCAGTACTAATTAGCAGAATCTTAGAACTTGGAATCTTATAAAACTTTGTGGCTCAAGAGGAAGTGTTAAAAGTAAAATAGAATACTATAATCTAGGAAACCAAATTGCCTACAGAAATTTTCTGTGTATTTTACCAAGGACAACAAAGAGAAATCTAAGACTTGGGATTTTTTGGATTCTGTATCCATGATAACTACTTAGCAGTGATCTATATTTATCTAATTATGTTTACATCTTTTATCTTAATAGCTAACCTTGTGCTCATCCAATGTTTTAAAGTGCCTTCATATAAAGAATTTTAATTCAGCATAAACAATGAAACTCTAATAACTTTGCTATCATTTCAAAAAAATAGAAATGTGAACATTTAATATTTGTAGACTATTATGTATCATAAGGGAGAAATTTGTTCCCAAAAAACATTCTATAAAAGACTTAAAATGTTTGTTATAAAGTTCTTTTAGAATCTATAATATTCATTATTCCTCTTGTGGTACTGATCTCAGAGCGTACTAGACTAATCATCTAGAAAAGCCTTTTTTACCCACCTCAATGGAAGGCCACTAATGGTTTTTTGCTCCGTGGTCTGAGGCTTCTTCGTAGAAGCTTGAGTATGAAAAATATATCCAATGTCTTCTGGAGGGGAGGGGCTCAGCACTGCCCCTTGTTCAGATGTTAGGTAAGATCAAAAGTAGACCCTGTTTTCCACCGTGAACTGCCCTAGGCTGTGAGAACAAACAAACACCAGAGTTAGAGGTAAAGTGATGGAAACGCGATACAGGCTCTTAACCTCACTCACTGTCACCTGTCCAAACCTGTTCTGTCATTTGCAAATTGAGAATAGAATCCTACTTTATGGGATGGTTAAGAGAAGAGATGCCTGGGAAAACGACTGGTTCGTTTTAAATGTTCGACGACTAGATAATTTTGAAGAAGGGGTGGGAGAGGCTTAGACACTAGACATTTCAAATACCCTGTACTTTCAATTATCAACTCCTCTAGAACAAGCTCGAATCCCTCTCACTTTCTCAGAAATCATGGGCATTCTTGCAGGATAAAGATGTCCACAAGAAAATATGTAGTTGAGTTTTGCAAGAAGAAAAACATCCTATAAAAGCCAAATAAGCCACCCAGAAGGCCTTGAATCAATGGTTTCCAACCCTTGCTCCACAATAGAATCACCTGGGGAGCATTTTAAAATTCCCTTATCTGGGTTCCCCCCACCCAAACTGGTTAAATCATGAGCTTAGGGAGGGGTCCAGGTGTCAGTATTTTAAAAAATCTTTCCCAGGTGATTCTACTCTGTGTTCAGGCTTGGGAACCACTGTGTTAGGTGGTCTGAATTTCCTCCTTCTCTTTCCAGCTCCTCAGGCCAAAGAAAACCAATTCCTACTTGTTTTTCTCTCCGTATCTCTTCATCTGCCTTATCCCCACTGGCCCCACCCCACTCCTGATCTGTCTCTCTCACACCTGAGCCATTGCAGTCCATAGCCTCCTCACTGGTTCTCGTTACTCTAGACATTCTCATAGTACTCACACACATTACTGCAAGATAAATATTCCTAAAAGACATCTTTGATCTTGTTACAACCCTGTTAACAAATGTCAGTGGCTGGTTCTTGCCTAACAACTATGATCCAAACTAGGGATCTAAAAATCTGATGGAGATGCACATGAATATGTTAGAAATTATACACTGATTAGAGGTCATGCTGTGTGGGCTGAGGAAATGAAGAGTTTTGTCCTTTTCTGATCTCCCTGTGACTTTAGAAATCCAATCCATCCTTCACTGACCAGCTCCCTAACAGGACCTTCCCTGGCCATCGTTGCTCTTGGCTGGAATAGGATGACCAGCCACCCTGGTTTGCTCTATACTGAGGGTTTCCCAGGACACGAAACTTCCCCGGCTAAAACCAGGAAAGATCCAGGCCAGGTGGCGTGAATTGGTTACTCTGGGCCAAAATTCTATCAACCTAGTGCAGTAACTTTTGGGTGTGGGCTCTCTGTCACAGAAAGCATGTAAGCATTGGCTCAATGGTCATCTGTCACTGTTAGGGCACATTCTTATATGAGTGATTAAGGGGTTAGCATGGTTGACTTCTAAAGTGTTTTCCCATCCAATGGTCTAGGTATTAAAAAGGGCCACAATTGGAATTGAGGAATTATTCTGGAATCTCCAGCGAAATGTCAAGGCTTGGAGTGAAAGCTGTCAGAGATTTATGATTTTTTCAGCATTGTTTTCCTGGACTTCTACATTTCATTATCTATGATAGAAATGCCTTTATCTGGGCCCTCGTGGTTTGCTAAGTGGGATCTATGTAACAGTGGTATTTTCCTTATCTGCTGTGATATTTATAAGGTGATGGAACCAAGAAATAGCATTGGTACCAAGGGAGATGGGGTCCTTGGCTTAAGAACAGAGTTTCACAAGCTACTGAGATTTACATTAAAATAAGAAAAGTGCATCACTCCAGACAAATGTCTTTGAGTTAATGACAAAAGTCACTCCAGACAAAACTGAATTCTCCAAATAACTCCCTCCTCTACACACACACAGTGTGTATTGTTATGGTGATAAGAAAGGACTCATATTGGAAAAGGATTAGAAGATGTTGCATGGGGAAAGGGTATTTCTCTCTTCATTAGTCTTGTTCAGAATGTTCATTTCTGAAATAGGCTGGGGGTCTCCTTTACTTTAGCTCCCATGGTTCAGCAAGAAAAGTTTTATGTTAAAATTTTTTTAGTTTTTGCATATGTAATACTTTAACATAGTTCACATTTCAAAATCCAAAAAGAAAAAAGAAAAAAAACCCACCAAAACCTCAAAAACATACCAAGCGAAAGAAACCAGATACAAAAGGTCACATATTGTATGATTCATTCATATGAAAAATCCAGAATGGATGAATCCATAGAGACACAATAAAGATGGGTGGTTTTCAGGGTTTGGGGAGAAACCACTTAATGAGTAAGAAGTTTTATTTTGAAATGATGAAAATGTTTTAGAACCAGAGAGAGGTAGTGGTTACACACATTGTGAACATACTAGATGCCAGTGAATTGTTCACTTTAAAATGATTAATTCTATGTTATGTAGATTCTACTGCGATAAATTACTTTTCTAATTCACTGAGTAAATGCCTCTCTCCTTGGCCTGTTTACCAGCCACTCAAGTCTCCTCTCCAGTGGTAACTAATACACCCAGTTTCTTGTGTGTTCTTTCAAAAATATTTTATGCATAATCAAACAAATTCATATATCTTTTCTGTCTTTTTCCTTGCACAAATGGTAGCATACAGTACACACTATTTTGCATTTTGCTGATTTTGTTTGCTTATTTAACAGGAAAGCTTGGAAATCGATATTTAATAATGTCATCACTTCTTTTTAACAGCTGCATAATATTTTATCATATGTGTGTGTAACATTATTTATTTAATCCCCCATTGATGAACTTTTAGACTATTTTCAACTTTTGCTGTTAGAAACAACAAAGCAACAAGGAGCTCTGTGCATTTCATTCTGCACACAAGTGAGTACATCTGTAGGATAAGTTCTTAGAAACAAATGCACTGACTTGAAGGGTATGTGTACTTATAATTTTGATAGATAAAATCAAATTACCTGGCTTAAAGTTTGTACCATTTGCTCTCCCACCAGTAATTTATAAGAATGCCTGTTTTCTCATAATTACTGACAAAACTGATAATTCTCTTTTCAACCAGAAGTCTGCTGTAGCAATATAGAAGATAGTGCATTCTTAGTTTTCACAAATTCAGGCATAGCTTCATTTTGCTTTGCTTTGAAATAGACATACCCCAGGCTGGGACTTTCCTCTTTTTTTTTTTTTTTTAACAAATTCACTTCCTAAGAACTTACTGCTTTGAAATCCAGATGGTTTGGCCAAACTTTCTGAATATTAGATTCATGAATAATTTTTGAATGACTGTCTTTTCTTTTTTTTTTAAAGCTTTATTGGGATATATTTCACAAACCATACAATGTACCCATTTGTGGCATACAATTCAGTGGTTTTTAGTATAGTCACAGACATGCAACCATCACCATCAATTTTAGAACATTTTCATCACCTCAAGAAGAAATCCCATATTCTTTAGTTATCATTCCCCATTCCCATGCCTCCCCTCCAGCCCTAAGCAAACATTAATCTACTTTCTATTACTTTTGCAAATTTTACAAAATCTTATGATCAGGTGACGGCATTGTTAGCACTCTTCCCAGAGCCTTGGGTGGGGACCTGAAGGTTAAGCTTCACTAGCATCATAGTTTATCTGCCCCTGTACCCATTTGCTACACAGGCATAGCAGGAATTTGTACATTAAGTTCCCTGCCATTAAGAGTTGATTGAATCTGATATGATGTGGTGTTTAATTTTTTCCTTTAAAAACTCTGACAAAAATGAGCACATTTATATTATAGAATCAGGTAAATTTGAGTAAACCAAGGAAGAAACTCAAGGAGGATAGGTTTCTAAAGGTTACAAAATCTTTTGAGAGAGACTACCTTGGAGTTACAATTGTTTTAAGGCCTCTCTTTTCCAATTAAAGAAACTGACTACTGTCTATTTGGTATTTTCTAAATTTTTTAGAATGCCTCTTAAACATATTCATTTGTTCTTTTTAACATCTCAAAAGCTTCCCATAATGGCCACTTTTATTCTAAATTTAAAAAATTTTTTGTTTAACTTTTTTATTTACCAAGGAAAATGCAAGAGTTAGGATTATGGCATGACTTTATATAAGAAGTAGAAGTCCTTCTGATAAGAGGTTTAGAGTTTGACATAGGCAAACCTGTGACACTAAGAATGAGGCCACAATGAACAGTGTGTATGTGGTGGTAGTATCTCAAATTTCCAAACCAAGTAGAAGCCTATATGATTGATGACCTAATAATCGTTGGCCCTAGAATTCAGATTAGACAAAGTGGCCTTCTTTCACAAATTGACAGACAGGGAGTGCCCTCATGAAGGTTTTATAGGGGACCCAAGGCAAAGTTTGACCAATTGCTTTTTCACAAAGCAGTGTATGAACCTCGTTTTCTGCAAACAAAAATCTTTAAGTATAGTTGGCCATCCATATAGCTAGTTTCCACATCTTTGGATTCAACCAGCTGCAGATCAAAAATATTTGACAAAAAAGAAAAGCAATACAACAATAAAATAATACAAATAAAATACCAATGCAGTATAAAAACTATTTGCATAGCATATACATTGTATTAGGTATTATAAATAATCTAGAACTGATTTAAAGTGTATGAGCTTAGGTTATATCCAAATAGTAGCCATTTTATATAAGGAACTAGAGCATCTGTGGATTTGGGTAGCTCAGGGTGTCTCAGAACCAAACCCCCATGGATACCATGGGATGACTGTAATTGTCAATAAAAAAAATTGCAGATGTATTAAGTTTTCAGTCTAGCAATGGTTGCTTAGCCTACTTTGTGAATATAGCAAACACTCAGTAAAAAATTTCAGACCTGCACACAAACCTAATGCAATAAATATATATCAAGTACCTTCTATTTGCAAGGTATTGGGTCAAGTCGTGTGGATGATACAACAAAGAACAAAACAGTGCAGAACAGGAATATGAAACAGCACAGCAAATGATCTAAGAGAAAAAAATGTTCTAAGAGGGAAAGTGTTTCACATGTTCATGACAGGGAAAGCTATGCAGATGGGGCATTAGGAGTGTCACCCTAAGGGGTCCAGGAGGTGAAGATGGAGAATGAATGAATGAATGAATGAATGAATGAAAGAATAAGTAAGTTACCCTAGAAAACATTTTATTGATCATTTGGTGACATTATTTGTAGTGACATATTTTATAATTTTTACATGCCTGATTTTGATATTCTAGGTTTTATCCATCATCCCTAATCAACAGTCACATCTGTTTGCTTCCTTCACCCTGCCACCACCAGCAGGGTGTCCCCCTACTCACCAACAGGGGAAACTGGCACCTTTCTGGACCTGTCCTGCTTCCTTGCACATTAAGCAAACCTGGTCTATTTCTCCTTGGAGGATGAATGAGTGAATTTCTTTCTTTTATCTTCTTCAAAGGGGGGCTATGCCCACCTTTCCACTGAATCTATCCTTTTATCTTAAATTGTGGTAAAATATACATGACATAAAATTTACCATCTTAACTATTTTGAAGCGTACAATTCAATGGTGTTAAGTACATCTCATTGCTATGAACAAATCTTCAGTACTTTTTCATCTTGCAAAACTGAAACTCTGTGCCCATGAAACAACTTCCCCCCTCCTCCCCACTGCTGGCAATCACCATGCTACTGACTGTTTCTATGAATTTGACTACTGCACATACCTCATGTAAGTGAAATCATAAGTTGTTTTCTGACTGGCTTATTTTACATAACATAATGTCCTCAAGGTTCATCCATGTTGTAGCAAGTATCAGAATTTCTTTCCTTTATAAGGAAAAATATTCCATCGTATTATGTACCACATTTTGTTTAGCTATTCATCTCACAATGGACACGGGTTGTGTCCATCTTTAGGCTACTGTGAATGATGCGTCAATGAACATGGGTATGTTGAATCTATTCTTGACTTCAATTTTGGTCATCCTTTTAGACATACGTTTATCTTGTCCTTTGGCTGCGGTGAACTCAGTGGCTCCACCACTTTGGGAGGACCAGTGGGTCAGGGACTGGCAAGGACTAAACTCATTTCTCCTCCTTTATGTCCCCAGTCTTAGCTCCCACATAGGCTGGCAGCACGGGATAGCGGCTCTGAATGCGTGCAATGTCTTCTCTGTTTCAGGACAAGTTGCCAAGTTGCCCAGGCGTCCCCAGCCCCTTCCTTTTTGTCTCTGTCTTTCCACCACACAAGGGCTTCACTCTTCTTCCTACATTGGGAGAATGTCAGGTTTAAGCCTTGGAAAACAAACAGTTCTTCAAGAAAAACGTTCATCGTCGTATTGCTACTGCACATCGTCCAAGTCTGCAAAACATTTTGCGTCTCAGCAACGTTGTCTTCTTAGGTTTCACGACAATTTTAATGAGGCATTTTTCTCGGTGTGTTGATTGGCATAACTCAACTCTACTAGTTTAACATGCATGACTCAATTACACAAGAGTTAGCTAATGAGCAGTGGGGAAGAAGTTACAGGTTAAAACAAATGGCACCTAAATGAATCAAGTGCCGCCTTTCAGATGCCCACCATTCAACAAAGACCTGGCAAGATATTTTCTTCACTGGGCATGAATCATCCAGATAAAAAGGGCAAACCAGGGCCACCTACGTTCAGAGCTTGTACAGTATGACCTCGAGGCCCAACATCTACCAGGAGATTCCTAGCAAAAGGCCAAGCTCCAAAGAATAAAAGGGCTTACACATCAGCATTAAATAATTCTCTTAGAGATGCAAATTTCTAATTAGTTACTGTGGCAACTGTGGAGGCCTAGAAGTAAGCCCCTTACACAATGAACCTGAGAGTTTACTTTTTTGATTTACTACAGGCCTGCAAGAAGCAAGGAGGAGGAAAATAAATATTGCTTTAACTGTGACAAGAGAATAAAGTGCAACAAGTGAAGGGATTTCATCCTTTTGTGGAAATTCCTGCAGGTTTAAGAGGGACATTATACTTGACACACAGTCTCGCCGCAAAGAGATGACAAATTCGCAAAGCCTTGGTAAAATCATGACTGCTTTAAACACGATCCAAACATAGACTATGTGTTAACTTACACTGACATTTTTACTTCTTTAGAGTGAATATGGTCTCAGACTGTTTCAAAACAGCATGTTTCAGTGGAACATTTTTTGAATCATTGATTTTTGTTCTTTTAAAATTATACATAGTTCATCACACTCTTTATTTAATATGGAAAAAAAATCTCCATTTTGCTGGAGTATCTACTTATTGGAGAGTAATCTATTTCCTAACTTTGAATAATACATGAAAAGAAAGGGCAAAAGTACTCACAAGAAAGTCTGCAGCACTGACGGTAGAATATTAATTTTTATGGAGACATAAACTGAAGAGAAAATATGTCCCAATAGAATTTTTAAAAAAAATTTTAGGACTAATTATTTAACTTAAAAGTCAGAAGAGAAATGCATAAATGTTTCCCCTCATTTTTCAGAGACAAAAAATTCTTGTCAACAATCGTGGGTAATATTTTCTCTGTGAAATATATGACTTTCATCTATCTTCTTTCCTACATGTTATAAATCAAATTTAAAGTCCTACCACTTGCTCAATAATTCAAATAAAACCCTGCAGTCTTATGACTATGTTCTGTTTAGATTGGGAAGTCTTGTATTCAGTAAATAATTAGCTAAAATACTAAATGCATTCACTGAGGAGGCAAGGTTTCAATAATTTTGTAAACAAAGGAAAGGTAATCTTGCATGCTTTTTAAAATCTCACTAACAATCAGTGCTCCCGTCCTCTCCCTCCTCAGAAAAGTTCTCTTTTTTGCCTTCTTACAGGTTCCTCCCAAGCTCTGAACCTTTCCTTCTTCCTCTACAAACTTTACTTGTCTAGAGTCTCAACCTTTTAGTTTCCTACTCTGTGCTAGCCTAAACTATAAAATATTGTGGTGAGTGTGAAAGAGAAAAACGATCAGAGAAGGAGAATATAAAATGCCAAGGGGAAATGTGTTGAAATGATAGACTGGTGGCCAAGGACGGTCTCATGGAGAAGATGAGTTTTGAATAAAGATCTGAAGGGAGTGAGAAATTCAACAATGCAGATATGTGGGAGAAAAGAACTCTGGGCAGTGAGAACTGCCAGTGCAAAGACCCTGAGGCAGAAGTGTGCGTGGTACAATCTAGGAGCAAGGAGGCCAGTGTGGCTGGAGCTGAATGAATGAGGGCAAATGTAGCAGGAAGTAAGTTCAGAGATAGGTCAGATGGTAGAGAAATTATTTTTAATTCTGAATCAGAGAGAAAGCCCATGAAGGGCTTCCAAAAATCTCTTTATTAAAATATAATTTATATAAAGAGAAACGTACATATTATGGTATGAGTTGTGGATGGAGAAAACTCATTACTTACATTTTAACAAGTTCACTGTGGTAGTAGGTTGAGAATAAATAGTCCAGGGGAAAGACGGTGGCTTGCACCACAGTGATAAGAGGGGAATGATACAAAGTGGCCACAGTCTGGATGTACTGAAGTAGAGCTTCCTTGATTTGCTAATGAATTGGGTGTGGGAAGAGAGAAATATCCAAGTTTTTCATAATCCAAGTTTTTCATAAGTAACCAGAGGAATAAAGTTTCTATGATGTGAGAAATAGAATTCCCCTAACTGAGAACAGGACAACTGAAGAAGGAGCAGGTTTTTGGTTAAATTCAAGAGTTGCATTTGGGGCATATAAAATTTGTATGTCTATTACACATCCAGGGGGAGATATCAAATGGGCAGTTGGATGTACTACAGCTCTGTAGCTCAGGGGCCATGGAGCAGCTGAGATCACTTAGGGGAGACTCTTTGATAGACTGAAGTAATAGTCCAAGGAATGAGTTCAGGGTACTCCTAGACGTAGGAATGGTGAACAGGAACCAGGAAAATGATCTGAGAAGGAGCAAGCAGTGAGGTAGGAGGAAAAGCAGGAGAGTGTGGTATCCTGGAAGCCACCTGCAGAATGTGTTTCAATGAAGAGAGGGTGGTCATCGTGGGCAAAGGTAGCTTATGAGGTCAGAAAAGGTAAGATTAAGAATGGATCTTTGGATTTAGCAATGTAAAAGGCATTGTGCCATTGATAGCAGTCATCTTGGTGATGTTCAAGGACCAAATCTTGACTGGAGTATATTCACGAGAGATAATGATGTGGGAGGAGAGAGAAGATAGCAATGATAGACCACTCTTTCAAGGATTTTTGCAGTAAAGGAAAAAAGAAGATAGTAACTGAAGGAGGGAATGTGAATCAAAGAGGATTTTTTTTAAATAAAGGAGAATTAATAACATATTTGCTCATCACGGAGTGATTCAATAGAGAGGAAAACAAGGATGAAGAGAGGGGGAGGGGATGGCAGGAGTGACATCCTAAGCAGGTAAAGGCAGATGAGATCCTGTGCCCATGTGGAAGGTTTGGTCTCAGCGAGGAGCATAGAGCACTTACCCTCAGTTACAGGAGGGACAGGTGAGCATGTGGGCCAGTAGGTGTCATGGCAGGAGCTTTTCAACCTTTGTTGAATGCTTCATTTTATCTCAGTGAAGAAAGCTGGGTGTGAGGATGAGAAGAAAATGTTGTAGATTTGAGGACAGTAGAGAGTATGTAATAATGGTCTAGGAAAGCTGAATAGTGAATTGATTAAAGAAAACAGAACTGCCAGGCTATATTCAAGGCTCCTGTGAGATTAGTGGTTATTAGCTGAAAGTAAGACCCCTCAGTGTGGCTCAGGGGTCTTCTCCAGCTGAGCTTCACTGGTCAGGGCTCAACATACAGAATAGGCAACACATTTTAGTCCTTGCAGAAGGTTTCTGAAACTCATTCCTTACTTCTTTCCCACTTAGGAGAAGTTGAAAATCTTTAAGCAATTCTGTGGCTAACCAATTCTGTGATCATCAGTCTGTCAAAATTTCTCTCCCATTCTTATTCCTCAAGTTCTCCTGACCTTCTTAAATCCATCTCCACATTTTTCATCCCACTCTTACCTTCCTGGGGTGTC
>CAUYRT010088267.1:0-73254 GCA_963574885.1 Lepilemur ruficaudatus
TATATATATATTTTCGTTGTCCAGCTAATTTCTTTCTATTTTTAGTAGAGACAGAGTCTCACTCTTGCTCAGGCTGGTCTTGAACTCCTGACCTCGAGCTATCCTCCTGCCTCGGCCTCCCAGAGTGCTAGGATGGATTAAAGGTGTGAGCCACCACGCCCGGCCTCTTCTTTAACTTTTTGCCCACTGATTTTAGTACTCATTGGTGGATCTTGCTTGCAATAAATATTATGATAGTGTTCTGATGGAGACTTTTATTTTCCCCTTTTCCCTTGTTTATTTGGAATTTTTCTGTAAGGAAGAGCTGTTCCTTCTTTCCCATTTATTGATTTACACATTTAATGATTGATTTTTATCATCAACAAATTTTATTAATTCTATCAGTATGGATTTGTAAATATTTATTTTTATGTTTTTATGGTTTATGATGTAATAATATCTTTATGATCCTTATTAGATCTTTATGATCTAATAATATCTTTATTATTTTATTGCTCAAATTGTTTCCTCTTTGGCCACTGGGAACTCTTCAGGTTGACTCTTGTATCCTTTTGAGTTTCTCCTGTCCTTTTTCTCGCACTTTCTTATTTTCTGGCCCCAGAAGATGTTCCAGGTTTATCTCGTATTTTCTCTGCTCCATCATTGGAATCAGCCACTTTAGAAAATCTCCTTGGTTGCAGGTACATACCACTGAAATATTTAAAAACTAAGATCTTGCCCCGTGCAGAATGGTATTTAGAAACTAAGATCTTGCCCCATGAATTTATGAAAAACAACTGTGACTTCAGGAGATTATATAAAAATAAAGAAATATTAAATAAATAAATCAATGTGTTTAGAGGTGTCTAACTGCAGCCAAGCAGGCTGTTTCCAAGTATTAGGTCTCAGGAGCCCATAGAAGGCAGAGTGTTCTTTTCCGGATGTGAAGAGATTGGAGAGCATTACTTGTGTATCTTTTCCCAAAATGCTCTGGAAGCACTTGTAATAACCTTTTATAAACAACCCATTTTCTTCTTCTTTTTTTCCTACCTCATCAACTAAGAATTATATTGTGCCAGTGAGGCAATGTTTATGTTTTCACGAACACTTGAAAGTATGGAATACATAACAAAAACAAAAGCAAAATATAGTCAATCTATTAAAATGAACGCTTATGTTAAAAGTTTTGCATATGTGGGTTTGGGGTATGGGAAGATAGAGCTCGTTCATGTTATGTTGCCTGTACCAGATCTTCCCAGTGAAAGTAATACACAAATGCATATATCTTGCCCCTGTCCTGGCCATTTATCCCTGACAACTAAGTGGGCATCTTTGTGGAAAATAATGCATACTCAACAAGATCAGAACCTTAGTGCTAAAACTGCCCTTAATGAGGTGCTGTGTATGAATGAGTTAAATTAGTTTGCCCCTCGTGTGGCAAGCTCTGTTTAGTGTTTGCCTGGTTGACTAATTTGTGAGGATAAAATTATGGCACAGTCTCTGCCTTGCTTGTTTTCATCAAAGAGATGGGCTAATTTGCAATGAAACTTTATCAATCAGATCATGCCGTAGGTCCACCCTGCAAGCTCTGACTAATGAATGCAGGCTGTTTGAGTTCTTTCAGACACAGTGCGTCTTGGTGCAGCAGACGAGGGAGGGTGTGTTGGCTATAGATTGATAATAAGACCAGTTGTTTCTTTTCTAGCAGATAGATAACCAACTTTTCTGTTTTCTGTTTCTTGGCATGTTTATGGCTTTAGGATTGTCTTTCTTTTTTATACAGGGAAGTGGAAAGTATGTTTAAAAAAAAAAGTGGGAAGTGTGTAAAAATACTGGTTTATATCTGTTTGGGAGAAATCAAAGATTGTGCACTGCGTGTTGGAGCAACGGTAGCTAAGAACTTTCAACAATGGGAGAAGGATTAATAGCACAATCGGCAGAGAAATGGAGAGTTTTAAAAGGCAATATTATTCAATGTTGGAAAAGTAATGAAAGGTCAAAATGAAGCTCAATAGAAAAGCCATTATGAAAGAAAAGGGGGAGAACTTGGCTTTTATGTTGCTGTCAGGATTTGGGATTTGTTTTCTTTTTATTCTGACAAAACTCTTTTGGGGTGTGTTTTTTTCTGTTCAATTCAAACAGTTTATACAAGTGTTATTTTAAACTTCCTAGTGTTTACATCATCATGTCTTTTTAAAAGAAACCTGCCCCCCCCTCAATTTTGTTATCTGGGAATTTTTAAGGACATGGCCACTGTTTCCAAGACACACACCCACACATGTATGCATTCGTGTGACTATTTCTATTTTCTCTGCCTGATTGAGAAATAAACAAGTCCAGTGTAATTCAAAATGACTTTGTAAGAGATTCCACTAAAAGTTTATATTCACTTCAATGTATATCTGTGATTATTTTGAAAATTTATATTACTTTCTAGTCACTGATGAGTTACTTTCTAAAACACTCACCACATAAAGATGTTTTACAAATACAAAAGTGACATAAAGCTCCACATCAGGCAACAAGTCGGTGGCAGGACTGGATTTAGGATTTCGAGTTCTGACTTCTATCCTGTCATCAGGCCACTAATCTGCTTGATTTTCTGAAAAGAACTTGAGGCCCGAGGAAAGAATATGCCAGAGACGCATTTCCAAAGAGATGAGTCACGTTGGGTGGTTTGATATAATAAAATCTGTGTTTATTTTGCAAAGGGTTTTTGAACAGATATTAGAGAAACAAATTTCATCATTATGTTCAACTTTATACTTCGTAACATTGTACTTTCTGTTCCAATAGTTAACAGCACTAAGTTCATAGTTCTTTTCTTCCTGTTCTCTCTTGGGAGTTTTCTATTTTAAAAAAAAAGGCAGAGATTTTTAGTGTTTTATCTGAGGGACTTTAAAACGTTGCTAGGATCCTTTGCCTGGACTGTTAAATCGGACTTTTGTCTTTCTGATGCTAGGTTTGCCTGTGTCTGCGTGGCTTCCCACTACCCACAGTATTCTTCCTCCTGGGTTTGAACACTCTCCACGATATTGACTGAATCTACTTTCCCAGCGTTGGCTGTGTACCATCCAGGCTGGATTCTTCCATCCTTCCTGAACATGCTCCAGCTTTCTCTCCTGTGTGCTGTTCATTTGCTTATGTTATTCCTTTTCCGTACAATGCCCGTACCACTCATCTCTACTGAACTGCCCCATCTCTTTCAAAAAAGTCCAAATCTCATGCTGTTGACTTTGTGAAATATTTCTTTTCCAGGAAATGCGACAGTTCTCTCTAATAATCCCTATAGCACTTATTTCACTCAGGAAATATTTATTCAGTACCTCCTATGTGCCTGGCAGTATTCTGGGTGCAGGAGGGGACAAGTGATGGCCACAAAGAACAAGGTTCCTGGTCTCATGGGCCTTGCCCCTCATTGAGAATAAGGGAGCGGATATAAGCAAGCAAATAAAATTTCAAAATACTTAATTTCTGATGGCAATACATGCCGTGAACGCAGAGGACTGTGGTAGGACGATACTGGAAGGGAGAGAGGGGAACATGAACCAGATTAGATTGAGTGAGTTAGAGTGAGTCTTTTGGAGAAGGTGGTATTATGCTGTCATTTACATGCAAACAAGGAAGATCTGGGGGAAGAGGTAAAAGGCAAAAGTCCCTGTGTGGAGAAATTTTGGTGCATTCCAAGCAATAAGAGGAAGGTCAAGTGTCTACAGTACAGTGAGGCCAGGGAGTACTATTAATAATTAAGAGAGAGAAGTGGGTAGAGGCCAGGTCGTGTATGGATTTGTGAACCAGCGGAAAGTACGTTGATTTCAAGCTCTTTGTAAAGATTCAGGCAGAGGAACGTAAGGATCTGATTCTTTGCAATTCATTTACTTTATTTCAATCATTTGTGTACTCCTTTAAAAGTAATGGATTATAAACTCTCTTCAGATAGGAATTATGTATTAGTCATTCACAGATAGGAGGCAGTCAGTAAATATTTGGTGAATTGTTGAATGAATAAAGCTAGGGGGATTCAGAAAATTTACTATTACAGGTATTTGGAATTATTATTTTATGTAGGCAGGAGTGATCCTTTGAGGAAGAAAGAGGTGGAAAGAGAATAGGACTATAGCACAGGGGCAGAGCGGCTGTGTGAATTCAGAATCTCAACTCTGTGTCTGTTGCTTGTTCTTTGGAAGGTTACTAATATTTCTTAGCTGTTATTTTTGCACCAGTAAAATGGTGATAATAACATTATTTATCTTACGATTCTGTCATGAGTTTTCACCGAAATTATCCATGGAAAACACTGAGGATGATACCTGGCGTGGCAAACACCAGTAAGTCCCCAAACGCTAGGACAGAGGTATCGCTGTTGGTAGGCTCTTGCTGAAATTCTTTCTGGCTGTGATACCAATCTTCAACCTCCTGGCCTGCTCTACCTGCAATGTTAGGATGGTTCTGTTGATAGTTAATAAGGTGAAACAGAGGAACTTAAGTTTTTAAAAATAAACACACTCAAACAAAAATTTCTGCTCCCCCCCCCCATGGCAGCTTACTGAGCAAATAATATTTTGGAGAGAGAGATACAGCCATTTGGTAAACAGTAGCAAATCTAAATACATCTTACTAATTTTCTTTCATGGGTGATTCGACTATAAAATTGTATGAGAAGCCGTAGCCTGGCCTGAGATTGTACCATATCCTATAACTTCTGTCATTTTATATGTTTATACATATACCCTGCAGCACCATTATAGCTCTAACCTCAGTGTCTTTGCTGGAGAACTGTGTTGTGAGATCATTTTCTAACAGCTTCCTGTGGTACAAAGTCCAGGAGAGCTCTGTGTCGTAACATATTCCATGCTTAGTGGCGCTTGTAGAAACCACACATAATGGGGAGATGAGTTTTTACTTCTTGGGAGGAAGCCAGTAGAACTTGTATATTCGTAAACAGCAAGGTGTAAAGTAATAAATTCAGTCTATGTTCTTTAAGAAAATTATGTTTTAGAAGTTTGATTTCGGGCAAGCTCTGATTACATCAACGCATTCTTTCGGTGCTCTTTTATTCTCATTAATACGCTGAAATTTTGGATTGGAAAACATGGTATAAACTAATGGTGGAATTCAGACTGGAGCCCTTTGAGGGTGTGGTGTATTGTTCCTTTTCCAACTCTTAAATAATTCTGAACATTTTAACCAGCCAAATAGAAAAAAAATCCCTCTAGGCTTTTTGTATAGTTGTTTTGTTTCTCTTCTGCTGCTCCCAGTAATATTACATAAGTTACCTGGAAATTGTGAAGCTTGGGTACCCTCAGCCAGACAGTCAAAATACCTGGAATTCTCACTTCCTCAAACACAAGAGTGAAGCTGAGTAATTTAGGGATGATCAGGAAGAATCTGGGGGAAGTGTTTTAATTAAAAAATGGCATTTTTAAGTAAATGACACTTTCTTTAATTATTGTCTTTTCATATAGTCAAAGCCAAAAAGGACAGAGGCAAACCATGTCTCCAGGGATTTGTAGTGTAATTTGGCTTTTTCAAAAAGTTTGAGTAAACTTCAAGTAACCTCTTGATGTTTAGACATTACTCTTCTTTATAGGTATTTTTGCTTGTATTCGAGTTGCTTGAAAATGAGCAGAAGTTGTGGTTACTAAGGCTCTGGAATTCCGCCCCACACCCCTGACTTTTTGGGGATCAAGGAACATGGAGGGAGACCACCGTTCTTCAACTCTGGTTATGAGATTAAACTGTTTCAAATTTGTTCTCCCTTGAACAGTTTAGATCATTGTGGCATATTCAACTGAATTTATTGTCATAGAATGAATTTATTGGATTCACTTCAGATTTATTCTCAATATAGTTTAAAAACCTGGAATGATTTGTAACACTTAGAAATTACCCAGAGTCAAAAGTCCCAACCTCATTTTTGCCTTTGCTAGGAAAGGACTCATTGGTCTTGAACTCTAGATGGAGTTCTGCATTCCTTGCCCTACCACACCCTCCCTATCCCTGTGGTTCTTTTGATTTTTATTCTCAAATATACACCTTCTCTCATTTCATTAGTTAATAAGTAGTTATTCATAAGTGGTGCAATTTTGGATGTTGGTGTGTCATAAAATATACCTTGCAACTTAAAACACTTTCTTTAATCAGACCCTTGAACCCTAAGCGAGAGATGGCTTGTGTCTTTTTGATGTTGTTGTTTTGGAAGCTGAACTAAATGTAACCATTGCTCTCAAGTGTTCACTCAAGCTGAAAAGAAATCAACATCCAAAGTAGTTATTGGTTGATATTTTCTAATGAAACTTTGTTAAATTCTCTGGAATTGAGTTCCTGAGGATCCTCTTGTGAATTATCCTTTCTGAATAACTTTTCTGATATTTTACCTACCTTTTGGGCTTGTTTATTGTTCTGAGTGCTGGAAGGAAGTAGAACAAGAACCAAGGGGTTTCCAGTTTTCCTTTCAAGTCCTCTGATTCTGTACCTACTTCATACTGGCTTCCTTTGATTAGACTAAGTTCCCAATACACTGGGACCACGTCTTGTTCCTATCTGGTCCACTTGGTAGTGCAGTGCCCACAGCAGATACTCAGTAGCTTGTCCTTGAATGACTGAGTCACTTTGCTACTTCTTCAGTTGTAGCCAAATTGAACAAGAAGTAGATTTCACTGTTTTTTGAGTAAATATCAGGGTATGGCTAGATGTCCTTAATTTGACAATGGTTCATTGAAAAACAAGATGGACTTTAACTCTGCTGTTAACAACTTGTTAACAAAAGTGACCACAGATGGTAGATTGGCCACTAGTGAGTACACCAAGTTGCTGCGCTGTCATGATATCAGAGGGAAAAACTTACTTTTTTAAGGCCATGATCCAATATGCAATAAACAAATCCAACACTAATGGCACTCTAGTCATAGATATTTTGATATAAATTTGTTGAATTTTGTGAACAATTCTGTACTTAATTCTGTAAGTAATACTATTTTTTGGTATTTTTTCATTACATTTACGGTGCAGAAAAGAATAATTAATTTTTATTAATGCTACCATATCCTTTTTTATTTTATGCAGTAGTTATGTTTTACAGGAAATTGTGGCACATTGGAACTTCCTCACCATAGACTTGTGTATGCTTAGGATGCTATGTATTGCACTGTAAAACACAATAGTTAGATAAGCACAAAATTCTTTTCTTGAAACCACATTATTTCCAGTTAAGAGTTAAAGTGGTATTGAAGTTGGGAGAATTGGATTCTCATTTGAATTCAAGTCATTTATGGTGTGACTTCAGGTAAGTTTTATAAACCTCCTTGTCTTAGTTTTTGCCGTGAGCTATGATAATAATAACCTATGCTGTTTCCTACTGTTGTTGTGAGGATAAAATGAGATAATAAATGGGAAGCACTTTGAAATTTTCAAAGGTATTATTATCTACTGTCCTTTTTGTTGGATGGCCTGGATTAGAAAACATATTCCAGTTTCTTGCCTTGGCAACTGATCTTCAGGGAGCAGTAAATCCATCAGATCCCACAGTTATCTTCCCTTTATGTATTTTATAGGTGTAAGAGGAGCTATTTATATTTTCTTATTACCTTGCCTAGTTCTATCTGCTGTAGGGGGAAGGGAAGGGTATGGAGTTACTTCTCTACCTAGTCACTATGTGTATATGTTTTACACATTCGTGTGATTACCTAGACATTTTTTCTTCTTTTTAAAAAATTAATTAATTAATTTATTTATTTTGAGACAGAGTCTTACTCTGTTGCCTGGGCCAGAGTGCCGTGGCATCAGCCTAGCTCACAGCAACTGCAAACTCCTGGGTTCATGCCATCCTCCCGCCTCAGCCTCCCTAGTAGCTGAGACTACAGGCATATACCACCACACCCAGATAATTTTTCCTATTTTCAGTAGAGATGGGGTCTTGCTCTTGCTCAGGCTGGTCTGGAACTCCTGAGCTCAAGCTATTCTTCCACCTCAGCCTCCCAGAGTGCTAGGATTACAGGTGTAAGCCATGGTGCCTGGCTTTTTTCTCTCTCTTTTTTTTTTCTCTCTTTTTTTTTAAGGCTGAAAATCCTGAAGTTATTTTCATTGTGGACAGGGAATCTCAATATATATCATTATTTCTAAAGAGCTGTGTGTACTTTTCAATTCTTCCGCATCATCCAATACATTCCACTTTTGAGGACGTGATCAATTGATACAAGTACTTCTGTGTTTAAAGAGAGTTCGGTTGCATCATTACAGTGACTCTTTAACAACAATTTTCTTATTTTAGGAAGTCTTAGATTTATAGAAAAGTTTCAATACAAAGAGTTCTCACATACCTGACACCCAGTTTCCTCTGTTATTAACATCTTACATTAGTATAATGTACTAATTACATTACAATTGACGAACCAGTGTACACTAATATTAACTGAAGTCCATACTTTATTCTGATTTCCTTAGTTTCTCCTTCATGTCCTTTTCTATTTCAGGATTCCATTCAGGATATCACATTATATTTAATATCTTATCTCTTAGGCTCCTCTTGACTGTGAGTGTTTTTCAGACTTTCCTTGTTTTTGATTATCTTGACAGTTTTGGGTACTGCTGACACTGACTTTTAGCCAGGTATTTCAAGTTTGCTCATTAGAAAAAAATGATAAGAGACTTTTTTCCCCACCCAAAGATTAACCCTCCTAGTGTGAAAAGGATATCATTTATTGGGAACTTTAAGATAGGAGAGGCTGACAAAGTCCGAGCAAGAAACTCTAACGTGAGATAGGATTCCTTCAGTAAACCTTGGCCTTTGGTAAACTGGTTTGTAAAGTAGACAAAGGGGTTGAATACTGGGAGAGATCATGCTATGTTATCAGATGTGCTCATGGCAATTAAAATATTTTATTGAATGAAGCAGAAAAGGTAAAGAAGTCATCAAAGGCTGAGTGGCATTCATATATATTTGAATTTTCTTATTTAAATGTATTCTTTCTTTAAAAATTTTATTATACAAAATTTCACATCTGAAACTGAACACATGAGACCTTGTGTATAACAATAATTCTAAACTATTTCACAGCCCACTCTTTCATAAAAGGCCAATTTTCATCAGAAGTACCAAGAACAAAATGCGTAAGTATCACTTGTAGACTCTAAGAAGTGATTCAGGTGTGGTAACATTGTTTAGTATCTCTTACCAATGACAAGATGGCCTCAAGTGTTTATTATAACCCAAAGTTTCTGTTTCTATTAGTACTTGAGAAGATTGAATCATTGACTTTTCAAAGCAACTTTACTGAAGTCTGTGAAATGATTGCTTTTTAATTTTTTTCAGAGTCATTATTGGTCTTTCACTTTATGGTCTAGAATTTGTCCCTCCCTTATTTGTAAGTGTCTGATTTTACCAAACTTCCCAAGAAAGATGTACCATAGTAATGCGATTTGTGTTAAATTAGGCAAAATATTTCCTCTGGGGGAAAATAGTTGTTATTTCTGTTTCACACCAAAGAAGGTAAGACTTTCCAGGGACTTTTAAATTTAGGAGAATGAGGCTAAACGATTAATCAGAAGGCATTTTCTTTGTTACCTGACATTTTGTTAGTTACCAAAATCAACAGCTATTTCAGTTAGTGGATGAGCTGTCATTGGTACTGCACTTGGACTTTGAATTGGGAAGCCCTTTTGAACCAGTTAGACGCGGATGAAACTAACAGGAGAATAGGAAGGGAAGACAGACAGACTGCCGTGCTTCCTTCCTCTATTAGTTTGATTGAGGTTACCAAGCTGAAGGATTTCATTAAGACCAAAGATTTGGTATGTGTGCCTGCTTGTAGCTCTCACTTTAACCAAAGCTGTTTATGTTTCATTGCCTCAAAGCAATTAACTAGAGTGAAGATCTTGGGTTCCTAATTTGGCAAATGCATTCTGAACATGTGGCAACTTGCTGGCTCATAGTTTACCTTAAAAAAAAATATCCTGCTAGGAGTGTGAAGCAGCAAATCCCTACATTAGTGAAAGGCGTTTTCTTTTGCCATGAAGGAAAATAGTCCAAGAAAGGTAGATGGAGTTCCATTACATACATACTTTCAGAGCGAGTGGTAATTGCCATGGACAGTTTTGGATTTGAGATGTGAGCCCAGTGTTTATCAGAACTCCATACAGTTCTTTCTGTTTTCCCTTCATTAATTCTTTATCTCCTTGTTTTCCGTTATAGTTTCCCATATTGGTCAATTTAATATCCTTTCATATTAAATTGTACTTCAAAGGACTTTTGTGCATTTCCACTTTTAAAACTTTGATTCAAATATTATTTCTAACATTCAAGACCCATAATTTATCATTTCGCATAGCTTGAGATTTTTTTCTTTTAACCAAATGCTAGCATGTGATTCTAGCGAACATTGCTTTGATGATGGGTGTGGGAGGGACGTTCAGGACTATCGTGATTAATGTAATATAAGGGGTTAAAATAATCTGGCGAAGCCTGCCCTAGGAAGAGTAGGCTCTTGAGCCCTTCCCAGAAAGCATGTTTTAGGTACTGCCACAGGCAGGAAAAATTTCCATGTAAGGGCCCAATTCAAGTCAGAGTTGCAGATCAGTTGCCTTGGGTTTTACCACAAATGTAAATCACAGAATCCACCGTACAAAGTCATCTGTAATTTTCTCATTAACTGGTCCCTTCCCTCCAAGTACACACAAGCCAGAGTGCATGGCTACCACCCAGGGAGCAACCCTGGCATGAAGAAAGAAAGAAAGAAAGAAAAAGAAAAGGAAAAAGAGATGTTGGGTTTGTGTTGGTTGGTTGGTTGGTTTCTCTATCTTAGTTCTTTGGGATGAAAGGAATAGGGAGTGAGCATGTCTTACCTCTCATTTTAAATACAGCCTAAATGTGGCAGCTCTTGGTATTTTGTTATTTTTAAAATAGATTTTGAGGGGGGTGATGTTTTTAAGCTATGTGTTTTAGAAACCTGGTGCTAATGTTTAAGTTAAAATAGGCATAAAGGAATATTAGAGTATCATGCTTCAAGTAACAGTTAGCAAATGAGCAATAGACAATAAAAAGGAAATGAGAGCGTTTCTCCATGCCCATTTTGGATATTTATATGGATTTTGGAGCTCTTCATGTGCCTCCAACCCACCCACACAACACCATTAAAAAAATATGGTGTATGTATCAAATACAGCCTGAATTTCCATGAAAGCATTCCAAAAGAAACTCTGAGCTGCCCATGTAACCATTTTTTTCCTGAATTTTCCTGTGTAAGTGGAAAAAAAATAACTGTTTGGGTTTTAGCCACACTTGGGCACACTGGTTTCATACCTGTTTCAAAATGTGCTTGCATAGTCCTAATGGTCGTCTTTAAAGAAAATGCCTTTTTAAAAAGGGCAACAGGCTAATTTACTTCATAGTAAATAGAAGGAAAATGATGTCAAAAGCACTATTATATAAAAGCAGTCTATTTCAACCCCACCCCCTACCCCGCTCTGACTGGTCAATGCCCATCTTGGGAACAATTTTGGGAAATCATGGGGCAAAATTCCAAGAAGCAGTTTTTTTTCTTTGATTAAGAACTCCGTACAAGGTCAAACTAAACTTTGAGTCTGTTCTAGGTGGCGTGGGTGCTTTTCTTGCTCTGCATATTGACAGAATATGTAACAAAGAAAGCTGAGTTATAGAACAAATGTCCTCTCCTCCATTCATTGCAGTGGCTGTTCTGTGCCATGTTTTGCCACCCAAATGTGGCAAAGCAGCACGCTGAATGTATGAAGTGTGCCACAGACTGCAGCAAGACTTGTGAACCCAAGAGAGATGTGCTGTTAGGGCTACTGTGCTGATTTTGCCTTCTGTCTCTGTGGGCAGTACTGAGTGAATGTGAAAGTAGGTGTCTTTATACATCCCATTGAGAGTTAGAAAATGTTTTGGGTGCGTTTGTGGGTTGGTTATTTTTTTTAGGCTGACATCCCTATGTGTAGTTAGCAAAGCCTGAGGGGAAGATAAGCCCCAGCTGATGTGGAAGAGAAAGTGAAATCACACACTCCTCTGTTGCTATCAAGAGTCTGACTTGCTGGTAAAAAGGAGGGCTGGTGCCCCACCTAGGAATATGGCCAACTCGTCACCTGATAATGGGTCAATGTTAGTTAGTGAATGTATCTGAAGATGAAAACTTTTTCACCCCTTGACAAATCTGAGTTTTATTGAGTGATCTGGAGGCAAGACTTCCTGAAAGCTCTCAGCTGCTGGGAAGCATGAAGTTATTTTGTCAAATGAAATAGTCCACAACCTTAATTGGTGGCCTTATCTCTGTTTCTCTTTATTCTTCTTCCCTCAAACCCTTACTCTTTTGAAGAAGGTGCACACTAACTAGGCCGTGGGTTCCTTCCAGGTGCAGCTGTGGGGTAACTAAACAGCCTCCCAGGAGCACGCTGGGACCCAGGGGCCTGGAAGCAGCCTCCCACCTCCAAATGCATTTGACTATGTGCCTCTCTCCCCCACACGCTCCCTCTCACTTGGCAAATGCAGGCTTAGGAACCTGCCCATCTTCAGTCCTGGATTCCAGCTCTGCTAGCTGGCTCTGATAGTTGCACGAGTACACTAAGGTCTACACAACGAAAATAATTCCAACTTCTCCATCAGAGTCATTTAGGAAAAGGGAGTCCAAGTAACTGAAAAGCAGAGTGCAGACATCACTGCTCTCCTCTTTAAAGGTTTGGACATCTGTGTTGGCATAAAAAGGTCACTTTAGGCCTGAGGGGTTTCACATTGTTCCTTTAAGTTAGACCTTCAACGCAAACTATTTTCAACACTTGCCATGAAGAACAAATGACCTTTAGTCACTTGCCCAGAAGACAAATGGTACATTAACACAATAAATATAGTTTGCTGGGATCTCATCCCTTCCTGTCTTTAACTTTCTATTAGAATATTTTAACATACAAGATCCTTGAAATCTCTTAATGGATTAAAATTAACTTGTGATACTTTTTTGATTTGGTGTAATTTTTATGATAATGCTGCTTCATGGAAATCACCTAATGTAACTTACATTCTTCAGAAGACAGTCTGGATTTGATTGTTTAGAGTGGATGGACTTAAAAGGGTTGTGGGTAAGAATGGGGTTGGGGTGACAGGAGGATTTTAAAATATTGACACTTCTTAGGACAAAATAAAAGGTTAATTATTAAACATCTTCAAAATTAAATGTGAAAATTTCTAGTCAGATCTAACTGCAGATTTAGTGATATTGTAGGTCTTTTTGCAAAACGTTGAGTGTATCTGGGAAGCTGGCAACTTGTAACAAATAAATAATAGGAAATGGCCTATAAGGGGCTGAAGAATTTTATTTTACTCTAAGTAAAAGCAAGTATTTTGAGCCACACTTTAAAAGATCCATGATGATTCATTCAATTGTCTGCATTTTTTCCCCCTCTTTTTGTAGACCTTTTGACTGTTTAACAAACTAAAAACTAAATATTTTAGTTTTGCTCCAGGGAAATAAGACTTGTTTAGTTTTCCTCTAATGTGTTTTAATTGGGAGATAAAGGTGTTCCCCAATCCTGCTCTGGAAGAAGGATGAGAACTGTATCCTTATCTTCTGTTCCCTGAGTATGGAATGTACTGAATTCTAATGTCCTGACTCTACAACACTATTGAAAGTTTTCATCTTTGGGGAAAAAAAGAGGATGTTGGCTGTATGAATCTGATGGGCAGAGGCATTTATTCATCTTCTGGCAGCTGTTTCTCTAGTAAAGCAGACATTAGACGTTGTGATGATGACAGCCTATTTGGATGAGATCCAGAATTAAACTTTCACTGTCTTTCCTTGGGAGAAATAGCTCCAGAAGTTAAATGTCAGTGAGACAGAGGTAATTTTTGTTGTTCTAGAATAGCTCCCTGTCTTAAGTGGAGTGTTAAAGAAGATTTTAACTTGCATGTCCTTTAAATGAAGAAATGGGCCGTGTAAAATAGTCAAGGAAATATTAGGGAAAAATTTTGTCATTTTCTTGCAAATCCAGCTTCCTCGTACCCATTTTTTGGCCCTTTCAATGGATATTCATAAAATACTCTGTGTCGAGCATATCTCTCATGTATATAGTCTCCTAATGGTATTTATCTTTTGATTTTTATAAAGGAAACACTGATGATATTTAGAGAATATAGGTTAGGTTTGGGCAAGTTAAAATTTATAAGGAAACATTTTCCAAATTTTTTTAATTTAAATTTTATTTTCGGACAAATGAAATAAGCATGAATCTTCTTTTGGTTCTAATTCTAGATTATTTGGAAATCTACAATGTTTTCAAGAAATAATTCATGGACTTTATCTTACTGGTGGGATATAGGGAGCTAGGATGGTCAATGTTAAGCTTTGATCAAGTTTTCTGATCACCTTCTGATTTTAGCAAATCAGAATTTTATTTAACCTTCTTTTCTATGTGGCATATAAGCCGTTATACCCAGTTTTCATGTATTTCCTTTTAGATACCAGGGCATCCTAGAATTTTTTCTTCTTTATTATTGCTATTTTTTTTAAAATAGACATAGTTGAGGAAGGGAATACATTAGATATAGTGTATTTAGCTATCAGCAAGGCATTTGTTAAGGATATTGAAAACTGTGGCATTTGAGCCAAAGTATGCTCATTACATGGATTGATTTAATGGCGAAAACTTCTAGTGTGTTGCCAGAGGGCTCTGCCCCTGATCATGGTATATAACTCACTTTCCCCAATGGACACCTTGCTGGTAGGATAATCAAGTTTGAAGAGCCTGTCAGACTGGGATAAATGAGTAATATGTTGGGTGGCAGTTATCTGGGCGCAGATGCACCACAGTAGGGTGGAGTGGTAGGTCTTTGCTATTGAGATCAATATAAAGTCTCCATACATATGGAGATAGTGAAGAAGTGATTTCCTTATATTACAAGCGAAAGGGTTTTGTGGCATTAAGGGACTCAGTATGGGTTAACATTGTTGTATTGTTAACATCGTTTGGGCTGCTCTTGAAACTAGCATGATATTGGGCCACGTTAACAGACATCGAACATCTAGAACAAGAGCTATAATACTGATGTGGGACTGAAACAACTCTGCCACACTCTAGGAGTCTTATTTTTAATTAGTTTTAAGCCAGAAAGTAAAAGGATTGCAAGGGATAGCAACCAGAGTGATGAGGGGGCTTGAGAAATGTCCAGGAGAAGAGAGGCCACAGGGGGGGATACATGGATACGTGGTCTTCCAAAAGGGACAGACCTTTGGACATAAGGATACCTAGATTTCTTCCTTATGTGCTTTTTTTAGGGAGACAGGTGTGTGCTCAGTCAATGGAAGAGGCTTCTATCGTAACTGTTTGTTGGGATGTTAGAGAAGACACTCACATGTCTGATAGCGATTGGACCAGTTACTTCTGAGTCTCCTATGGGTTCTGAGATTCTTGACTTTTACATTATCTGTTGAAAAGTATATGGGTTGTCAGTTAATCTGTCTTTTATATATGTTGCATCCCAAAACATTCTTATAAAAATTGAAAAGGTATGCAGGAAAAAAAGATATTGTCAGGAGGCATGCAGTGGATTATTTATAAAAGTATTAGAATAAAGCGGCATGAAAGACCCACATATTTTTGACAGGTGGGGAAAGGAAGATAAGTGTTTCAGGATTGAGGGGAGGGGTGATAAAAACATTTTAAATCATACTATACATAGAGGCCTTAGGTGGGAAAGCATATAATAGTAATAGTTACCAATTATTACTACTTATCATATACTGGGCCTTTTTTCTAGGTGCTTTTTAAAGAACATTATTTTTATTCATCACAACAAATGGGAAGAGAACTTGTTATTATATGCATTTTACAGATAAAAAAACTAAGTCCAGTCTAGTTGCCACACAGAAAGCCAATGGCAGAGACACAGTGAATTGATGTCTTTCTGGTCTAGTCTATTTCTTTTCACCACTGAAAATTCTTGCTAACAATTTTTTTGGACAATTCTGTGCTTTTAATGCCAATTCTGAGCTATTCATACCCAAATATGAAATACTGTAAAGTTATTTTTTTTAAGTAACCTCCAAGGTTGGAGTTTTGATTCTGAGGGCTAGAAAACTCTTGGAATTGTTCATATAATTTGAAGCCAAGAACCCCTCAAATGTTATTTTAATTATCTGGCCTGTGTTCTTCTTATTATTTTTTGGGATATGGTATTCACATTTTGCTATCTTCATTCCACCATGACACAGTATTAGTGTTGTGTTGAATAACTTGAGTTTACTTCCTTCTACTATTGTACTCGAACACGTCTCAATTTTTCAGTGCAGGCCATTTTCCTAGTACCGAAATGCTCTTTTTCCTTTCTATGTCTGTCAGAATCCTGTGATCCTAGCTTAAATTCCAATTCCTAAATCAACTTAAATTTTTCTGTCCCTCAGAGTTTCTCATCCTTCTAAATACAAAAGTATTTATTGTCCATGTGTTTTAAAAATTATCTTCAGTAAAAGGCCTTGTAGTATTTACTTTTTATCATTTGCATATGTTTTATTTCCACCTCCAGATTTAAACTTTTTGGATTCAACCTCATGCAAAGCAGTGGACAGAGAAGAATACAAGTTAATTAGGGCTATATTAATTTGATAGGGAGAGGTCCTGAATGTTCACTGGAAAATGATTTCAGAAATCTTTTTGACACAGTAATCTTCTAAAGGAAAATAAGGACTATTTGTTATGATGCATGTACGATGTTAATTCCCACTGGGAAAATGTAGTTCAATTTCTTTAAGAATTATTTTATCACAAGTCGTTCAGAGTGGTAGGAAATCCCAACACAACACACAACGTTGGATAAACATGGATCCTCGTCCAAAGGTCTGAAGGTGCTCAGCTGTGATTTATTCTTTCCTAGAGGAAACAAGCAACAAATGCAAGGTTCCTAATTAATATGATTTAAAACATTGTCAGCTCGCAATAGGCAAGGTATTTCAAGATTATCTCCAATAAGGTATCTCATTTCTGTAACTCATTTTTAATTTGGGAAAACATGGTCCTTGCCCTCAAGAAGTTTGTAATCCTTTGAATTGAAATTAAGAGGAGGAGGAAATGTTTAGTAAATTCTACCTTCCTCGTAAACCAAATGGAAACAATCAGAGACAAACAACAAGAAAGATTAATGAGTTAGAGGGATTGACTTATGAGAAAAGATTAGAAAAACTAAATACATACAGCTTGGCTAAATGAGTACTATGTTAAGAGACATGATAAATAGCCAAATTTATGTCTTTGCAGGCTTTTGAGACCAAGGACTCACCATACAGGCAAAATGATGTTTATCAATAATATAAACTTCGCAAATTTCTTGCAGCACTTTTAAGTCAGCAGCATATACAAACTTGAAATGTAATGGACGATACAAATACAATTCGTCTCTGCCTTTGTGACATAATATATACCTGATTCAGCATGCTTTCTTTTTATATGAAGAATGAATGATTTAAAAGAATTTAGAAAAAGCACTTTTGAGAAATTCATGTATTGTTTAGAGATAGCACTAATGAAGAAAAGAAGTTTGACTGTAAAACGAGTTTTATGTGTGCAGTTTACAACATGAAAAATGCTTAGGAAAACTAATTTATATCCAGTGTAGGCTCACTGTAGCCAAATTATTGTCTGCTAACCATTCAGTGGCTTACGTGAACAAAGGTAAAGTGGGTGTTGATATCGTAAGCTTACCATCATCTTAGGTTAGATAACCTAAGCAAGCAACTTTGCTTAAAGTTGCTTTAAGCAAAGCAACTTTGTTAAAAGAAGCTGAGTGACTGTGGATGATCTTTCATGCAACCTTAAAACAAAGGCATTTTCTCTATCCTTTCAAATTTGAATGATGGCAAGATACACAGGTACTCTTTTGCTTTAGTTTTGATTAAGAAGACTGCCCTCATGATTAGCATCTCCTCTGAGAGGAAAACTTATGGTGTATTTAAATAACTGAATTAAAGTGACAAAGACTGGGGTTGCCCAAAACAAGGTTTGGTTTCTGTGGTGAGTGATTTAGAAAAGCCCATAAGAACTTGCACTGAATGAGAAAATTGCTGTAGAGCTAAGTTAATTCACCCGATGTTTTCACTTTCCAGAAAAATTCTACATGTTGTTTCTTTTGTATTGTTTTAGGTAAAAGAAAAAGAAACATTATCTTCAAACGCACAGTTTTTTTTTTTCTTGAAGGCTAGAAAAGCTTAATGCTTTTTAAAGGAAAATTGAGGAATTTATCTAAAATGTCTTTCTCGTTAGTCAACAAACTGAGGAAATAAGTATCATTGTAACTGAAACTGAGTCATCCTAAACGTTGTTTTAACTCTATTTTCAGTGGTTCTCTATATTTTCACTCTAGCTGACATACTGGGATGGTTGGGGAAATACACTTTGTACGTGTATATTTATATTTATATGTTTACCTACATACACTAAGTAACAGACATATAAATTTGATTTTTCATTAAAGAACAAATATTGACATCAAGTAGCATGTATCAATGAGATAATTTAGAACAACCTTTTATTCACAATACTCTTTAAATTTTTAAATGTGCACATATAAAGTGTCAGTAATCCACAGTTGTGTGGTTTCTCTGCTGTATGTGGTTCTTTAAAGACACATTTTACACAAATTAAACGTACTATCATAAAATGAAATCACAGACAAAATTATTCTGAAATATGAATTTTCTAGAATGAAAAACTTTGGAATATCAACTTTTTGGATATACTCGATTCATAAACATACTATTTGTGGAAAGGTTGGACAGATTGAAATTGAATTTCAGCAAAAAGGTGTGAATATTTTTATTCCTTAGGAGATCAAACATTCCACACTGATCAAGGCTTACTTACATCTTCACCCTGGTGTATATTGGTACGTGTAATAGTAATAGTAGTGGGAAGAATGTCATTTCTGGTAATGCTGAGTGTCAGCATTTCAAAGACTGAAAAATCTATGAATAAAATTGTTCTTAATATGTTATCATTGCCAAATGAAAGCTGTCCTGATTTCCCCATTCTTTCCTCTGGGGAATTATACTTATCTTTCATTCTGTGTCAAGAGAAACTGTCATTTAAGGGCAATTTCTGTTCCTACGCTGGCATATTTCTTTTGTTTATGTTCTTTCTTTTCCCATATGGGAATCTTTCTCAATATGTGAGTGTACGGTTTATCCATGCATAAATGGCAGCACGAACTCCTTCTCCTGTTGCCTTAGAAGTTGTTGCTGTTGATGGGTGCTGTGTAGGATGGATACTGAGGGGACGGGCAATTTCCCTCCAGTGTCTGAAGTTAAAGATAGTGCTTCTAGTCACATGTTTTCTTTTTCTACTTAAAATCTTTTCTCCTATAAGACTTCTGATGACTATATTAACTACTATGATTATGAATAATCAGAGTTCTCTCAGATCACATTAGAAAGATTTACCAAAGGATATTGTTAAGAATTAATTGTAATATATTTCAGAATTCAGGTAAATGTAGGGCCCAAACTAGCAGATGATCCAGGCTGTACTGAGACCCTTGAGCGTAGAAGAAAGCTCAGTGTTGAGAACACAGCTTGGCACCATGAGTCAGCATGTGGGCTCTAGGGCCAGGACACCTCCGTTTAGAGTTTTCTTTTGGATCCTTGTTAGCTGTGAGCTTGAGCAAGATAGTTAGTTGTATCTTTGTACCTCAGTTATCCTTTTCTAAACATAGGAATTGTATAGCTCTCAGAATTAAATGAGTGAATACTGGCCAAGTTCGTATGAATGTGCATGCATGATAGATATCCAATAAGCATTAATTTATTTATGCTTTTGAAAAATTATGATTTTTTTAAATGACCTCTCCAGCACCCAGCACAGATTTAACTCTTATTAGGTAATCCCATAATTAAATTTATATAAAATTGAATACATACCTGGATATCCCTTTGATATTTGCCAATATAAAATTTTGTAGAACTTTCTCATTTAATATATCATTGGTGAAATTATGATATATGCAAGTATTATCTTAAGCACTTCAGAGTTGGAGGTGCATTACACATACCACTGAAGAAATGTGTAATGTTGGCTGAGTTGTTTAACCTCTCTTTAGCTCATTTTCCTCAACTGTGAAAGGATTGTTGCAATGACTTAGACCATATATATGTATGTAGAGTGCTTAGCTAGTGCCTGACCATAGTAAGCACTTAATAGGTGTTAGCTTATTTTCTAGAACAGGAGGTAAAACATGTATAAAACAAATATAAAGGGTAGAAACTGACATGTACAGTAAGAGAGATGAAGGTGTTAGTTGTGCATATTTCTGATGAGGCAGCAGTGGGGGCTGGAGAGGAGTGATCAAGGAAAGTTATGAGGAAGTTGGCCATTGACTTATGTATTGAAGAATGCATGGAATTTAAAAATGCAAAGATGCAGAGAAATGCCTTTTCAGGCAGGGAGAACAACATGAATGAAGATTCACAGTTAAGAAATCAGAATGTTTAATGGGAACAATGAGTTCAGATTGGCTAGATTAAAGGAAGTATCCATTCATACTATCAGTAGGGAAAGTAATGAGAAATAGAGCTGAAAAAGTAGATTAGAACCAGATCATGGGAGTCCTTGAATAAGTTGGATGTTATTTTTCAGGCATTGGAAAGATGTATAAGATTTCTGAGCAGAGGAATTATATGATTGATGTTTTCCTGAATTCTTTCAGGAAGGCTTCATTTGGCATAAAAAAGTAGCATGCAATGGAGAAAGAGTTGGTAATGGTTCAAGCAAGAAATAATAAGGCCCTGAGCTGGTGTAAGTGAGAATGTAGCGGTGGAAGGAATGGGTGGAATAAAAGACTTCAGTGGAAGAATGGTCAAGACTTGGCAACTGGATGTGGAAGAAAATCAAGAGGATGGAGAAATGATGCTCCAGGGATTTCTTGTTTCAGGTTACTATGAGGATAGTAGTGTACTACCATTAACAGAAGCAGGGAACATAGGAAGGATGTAAGTAGGTGAGTAGGTTAGATAAGAACCAGAACAGTAATAAGCTCAGTTTAGAATGAATTGAGCTTGAGGTATTGGCCCCCATCCTGTTCATCTGGGTGATGAGGTCTTTCTTCAAGAAGGTGGGAAGGAATATAATTCTCTTTATCAACTGTGAAATCTGGGTGGAAGGTAAATATTGCAGTGTACTGATAAAGTATTGAATTACAACTTCATAGGAGAGCACCTTTGTCTTTCTTCCTTCTTTCAAGAAAATAATAAAATGAGAGAAGTACAAACAGAAAGATGTAGATGTGTTCTTTGGTTCTTAATGGATAAATGGAAATCTGATCCTTTATGAACTTGGGATTTTAATATCAAACACAATATAATGTGTTTAAATAGTGCTAAGGTTTTATGATAAGTCAAGTGAGAGAAGAAAATTCAAGATTAATTCTAACACTTCAGTAGTAGCTTAAAAAGCTCTTTCAATATACTACTAAAAACATTTGGATATCACAAGAAGACAATTCTGGATTCTGGATTCCCTAGGTGTTGGACAAACTCACTTCTTTATGTTTAATTTTATTGATTTTGAGGGGTTTGAATTTCTTTTTGGAGAGTTTTTTGCTGTTTTTTTTAACCTAATGAATCAATTTGATGTTAATAAAACATGTAATTCTTATATATTTTACATATACTTATTATATATTATAAATTCTTATAAATAAATAACAGGTGAATGCTTGTAGCTAAACAGTATTTACCAACTTCTTCAATTTGCAATAACATTTAATGCAAATATGACAACAATATTCATCTCATTCCAAAGAGAACCTGAAACCCAGTGAGAGAACTTCAAGGATTCGTCTATTTTTTAAAACATAGTTTCTTATAGTTAAACTGAGACTGTCATTCGTGTACAGTAGTGAAAAATTTATCTTTTCAGTATGTGTCCCTCACACCCAGAGAATTTAATGTTCCTAAAAACTCCTGAACAGTGGTCATTTCCAACATTCTGGTGGTGAAATTGTGATTGTGTATGGGTCATAAAATTCTTTCACTGATCTAGTGCTGTATATAGCAGTATAAAAAATATTTAAATCTCAATCCTAGAACTTAAGTTTGAGTGTACAAACAGAAATGTTATTGGGAGGCTATACCCCTATTAATCTGGGAATGTCTACCTTATTCTGGAAATGTGTCGTGAAATTTTCTTTGGATTGGAATTCTCATTCTTATGAATCACTGAATCATGGACTAGTACTTCATCATTTTATTCAATCGCTATAGTAGAGTTTTTTGTTTTGTTTTGTTTTTAGTATTAAACTTTTGTGAGCCTCTACTGTGTTCAGGGACCAACCCAAGATGAATAAAACACTATTCCTGCCCTCAGGGAGCTCCAATCTACTGGGGGGGTGGTGGTTGTGGAACGCACACTGACAAATGCAGTGCAGTGTGTGACTGGGAAGAGGGAAGCAGAGGGAAGCAGAGGGCCGTGGAGCCTCGGCTGGAGGAGGGATCTCAGCCTCTTTGAGTCGTCCCACTTCTGCTTAAACAATTACAACAATCGATGGTAGGTAGGTGCGCTACATTTTAGACGAGCCATTTCTCCCGTAGGTCAGTTGTCATTGCTAAAAGGCTTTTTGGGCTTTGCTTTGGTTTGCTTTGAGTGGTTGAGCAAAAACTAGCCATTGTAGAATGTCTGTTTATGGGTCCTGGTTGAATTCTCCAAAGCAGCACTGTACTCTACCCCAGTGCTCTGCAAATCGTGGGGAGGGCCAGTTTTTCTTGTACATTTCTAATCTGTCACAAACCAATCTTGTTATACAACACAATTTAAGAGCATAGATTCAAAAAAAGAAAACCAGAGACACACAAAATCTAAGGCTTGATTTTTCACTGTTAGATTCAACAGCCATGAAAAGATTCGGTCAAATTGTTATACATGTTTCCATGTCTTACTCTTAGCTGCTGAACCCCTCTTCTTGCACCCCAGCAGCAAACAGTTCAAGAGGGGAAGACCATCTTAGCTGTATTAATAGTACCACTCAACTCACGTTAGGTGCTACGGCACTGGCTGTCTCTCCTGGGAATTGATAGTAAATTTTCTCTTCTGCTTCTAATTAAAGTTTAGAATTAGCCTGTTGACTCTTCCTATAATAAAATCCATTCTTTCTGTACATTATGAAATGTAGTCTCTCTCTTGCCAGGTACTCATTGTTCCAGTACACTGATAATACAGAGGATGGCCAGAGCCAAGGACGCAGGAGAGGAGACAGCACAGGTCCCCACAGCTAGTGCAGAGTGTCTCTCACTCCTTTTCACATCCATCCACACTCATCACTACCATCTTGAGCTCAGTTGCCAGACATTTCTGGTGCACGTCGTCCTTTTTGCAAGATGCCGTGCTAGGTGCTGGGGACGCGTAGACTCACCCTACTCAAGACTCCTGCCCTCGAAGTGCTTATCCTGCTAAAGGGGAGACTCACCAACTTCTGTTTTATATGTATGTTTAATCTATTAAATTTTGATATACTTGTAGAAATGTTATTAACTTGATAATTTCTTGAATTTTACTACTCCCATTTCAAATCAGTGGTAGAATTAAAAGGAAAAAAGTAGGTATAGGGCAAAGCACAGGATAATATAAATTCGTCCACACAGAATTCTCCTTAATAATTTTCATAGCAAAATTATTTAAAACCATTTGAAATTATGATTACAGTGATCTTCTAAGTTTTTCTTACAGATTAAATTTTTCCCATAATATCAGAATTTAAAATGATATTACATTGAGTATGTCGTCCAGATGGAGTTATCCGTACATAATTTAAGGCACCAAATATAGGCAACCAATTTTCTTTGTAAGCCAAGTTATTTTTGTTAGATAAGTCATTCTAAAAGGGGTTCTGTCTGATAAACCTTGTTAAACCAAGATCTACCTAAGCAAAAATTATATATAAAATATTTATACATATATATAACATATTATGTATAAAACCTCAGTGTTTTATTTCACATTTTAAAGTGATTCTTCAAAACTGATAACTTCATCTCTCTTTTACCTAGTTGACGTCATTCAGGCATTTAGTCCTTAAGGTGACAATAATTTATAGCATCCTTTATAAAAATAAACCGTATCTATATAAGTGTTTCTTTAAAAGTTTAATATGCTGTAAAATGGCCAACCTCTATTAGACAAATATTTGATTAATAAGGACTTTAATATTAAATGATTTTCTAGTTTTCCTGAGCATTGCTTGTTTTTGCCTTGTAGTGTCTTTTATGTATCTACAAACAGCAGTCAGACATGCAGAGTAGCTTGATAAGTTAACATCAAAACCACCTAACAACTCCTTTTTAGGTTACAGATCTCTCTGTGGGTCTGGGTATTGCTAAGAACTAGAGAGGCTGGACCTTTGGGAACCCTTTCTGACTGGGGGCCAGTTCTCCCAAGGTTTTGTGAGATCTGAAGATGAATATTTAAATTTAAATAGTGAAGCTTCAAAGATGTAGATAGTTGAAGACACCGTAGTCAACTTAAAATTGTATTGTTGGGAATTTGTGTCCTACTGTAAAAGGGTTTTGAGCTTCAACAGATGGTAGGAGAGAGCTGGCTCCGGTGGGCTTGTGGGAGCCACTTGTACACATCTCTTCCTGACTTTGTGTTCAGTGACTTCATGGTGGTGTGGTAGGTTGAAATCCGCCACCCAGGGTATTTCACCCTGAAATTTGCAACCACTGCAAATCAGGGCTGGTTTTTTTTTTTTTTCCTCCTGGAGAGTTGATTGTTAAACATCTATCAGAACAGCATTGGTTTCATCCTTAACTTTATCATGAATGTAGATAACAATTTATGCTGATCATATTTGCTTGGTTTTAAAATAGATTTACCCAGACAGTTTGGAAAGCCCCTTCTCTGCATGGTACTGTTCTAGGAACAGGGGATATAAAGATTAATGGAAAGATGAATGTTTTTGTGTAGCCAATGTTTTGTAAGTAACCAAAGGGGAAAATTTTTTTGTAGAGGTTAAAATCAGTTGATTTTTAAATTATTACTTCATATATTATTGATATTATGTAGTGCAGAATGAGTGGCATGCCTGTTATATTGGCTGTACATTAAAATAGCTCACACAGGTGACACAGTAGATATTGTTTTAAAATTATGTTTATTTAGTTTGTGGCTTATGGTATATATACAGCATATATAACATTATACAGTATATGGATAGCATATTAATTTGCACATTATTTCTTAATTAAAATAAGGCAGTATATCTGATAATGTTCTTATTGATAGCTCTGGCAACTGAAGGCTTCTCTGAGTGTCTCCAAAAATTGCTTTTACAGGCTAGGGAGATGAAAATTCAGCATGCTTACACACTCAGTCAGTGTTTACATCAAAATTGATTCTATGGAACCAAGTACGATCAACTTTATGTTAACAGCCACTTGGGGGCCTTAGAAAACACAGGCCACTGATCTAGGGGCTCATTTGTTGCAAGACAAAATTCAGGAAAGACATCTGGGGCTTAGAGAACCAGTTCACAGTTTATCTTTGAACTTCTAGTTGCAATACATCCTCTTCTGGCAACGCATGATAGGGTGGAAGGAATGATTTGTCTGTAATAAGAGGTTCTTTCCTAATTAGAATTATCAGGCCTACTACTGCCTATCACATTACAAGCTCAGGTGCAGTCCCTTTGTGACCGGAAAGGATGAAGGGATGCGTAGTCACAGGTAATGCACACGATTCCCTTTGACCTTTCTGAGCAACTAATTCCCTTCGCTCTGCTGGGCTGTCAATCCCAGTGAGCAAATTCAGACTTCCTCTGGGTTCCTTTCACACACACTTTGCTTATCTGTCTGAGTGGCGTTTGTCTGATCTTTCCTTGTGCATGTTTTTACTTTTAAGATCTTCTCTTTCTTATGTAAAAAAGGCAATTAGAGTCCTATCTGTTTATTTTAAACAAAATGGTTGTTAATTAGTGTGATCAAAAACCCTGCCATTGTAGACTATGGGTTCTACTTTGTAGTTGGACTAAATTGAGTATGGTTTGGTGCCAGTTGACATGATAACAACTCAAAGTCTCGCTTTTTAAAAATTAATGAACAAACACATTTATGAGGCTTTGTTTTGTCTAGTTTAGATCTATAGGCTCTGAATGCATCAGAGTTTTTTTTTTTTTAACTGACTAATGCAGTTGCTTATTAAAAGTGCATAAACTTATTGAAAAACTTTTTTGATAATATAACTGATGTGTAAAAGCTACACCATTTTCATTTAATTGGTTCGTTTATGATTTTATATGTTGGAGTACAAAGTGTGCTTACTTATTCCATCAGTAACACACCCTAACATTTCTTATTGTTATCAACTTAGCAGACCTCTAGAAACCTCTTAAATTATCAGCGCCTGTTCCTTCCTCCCATCTCCATTTAACATTTTGAATAAACAAGCAGATTCTAGGTGTTTATTTAATTTAAAACAACTTCAGGAGCATGGATCAGTATGACCCATGGGTCATTTTTAACATCTGCAGTACTTGACAATGATAATTAAGGTTCAGAATAATGATGATGAGGGCATTGGCAATGTTTGGATTAGATTATGTTCATGGATACATCTAAGGCAAAAGCTCTAATGACATATATTAATGTAATTTTTATATAGTATTTAAACAAGAATAAATTTTTAAATAGAAAAATTAAAATAAAATACATTTGACCAGAACATCCCAGCTTGTTAGCATTCTGATTAACTGAAGTTTAAAATTCATAATTTATTTTTTACATCAAAGAGAAAAGAAGAAGATGACAAGAGTACAAGGGGCAAATGACCCAGCATCAGTGTATGTGTAAATTTTATGAATTAACACTAAAATAGCAACTATCTTAACCCCACTTTGCTAGATGTAGGGAAAAATTTTGGATTTAAAAAACATGACCATTGGCTGGGCGTGGTGGCTCACACCTATAATCCTAGCATTTATGGGACGCCGAGGTGGGAAGCTCGCTTGAGCTCAGTTCAAGAATAGCCTGAGCAAGAGTGAGATCCCCTCTCTACAAAAAATAGAAAAATTAGCCTGGCACAGTGGTGCGTGCCCGTAGTCCCAGCTACTTAGAAGGCTGAGGCAAGAGAATAGCTTGAGCCCAGGAATTTGAGGTTGCAATGAGCTATGATGACACCACTGCACTGTAGCCCAGGGTGACATGGTGAGAATCTAGCTCCAAAATAAAATGTTCTTGATGTTCTTGTTTGTGAATGGTAATAGATCAAAATGCCTTGCTAAAGTTATTTAGGTTAGAGTTAAAAATCTAATAATAACATGAGCTACCATTTATTAAATATTTGCTGTATTTTGTGCTTAATAATTAATCCTTGGATACATTTAAATATTATAATGTTTAAACTTTACTGTACCCCTATAAGCCAGACTTTCATATATGGATTTTCAGTTGAGGAAACTGAGGCTTGGAAAGGTTGATACCTAGCTAAAGTTCACTCACCTAGTAAGTGATAGGGGTGAGATTTGAACTCATATCATTCTGACTCTAAATGCTTTCCAAGACAGTTTCCTAACACTTGTCATAAGACATGGATTTGAAAATGCACATTTTCCTATTTTGCGAGGAAATCACAGTCACTCTATTGCTTTAACTTTTCCAAGCTAAAATGAGAATGTTATCCTGCCAACCCCCGTCCCCCACCCCACCAACTTCCTATTTCTCTCCCTATTTGGAATCCTTTATCAAACACCCTTGTGAATGAAAATCTGTTCTTAATGGATTTAAGTGTTTTCGGTGATCTTTCTCACTCATCTTGGAAAGTTCTTACTTTCATCTGTCCTCACTGTTGAACATTCTTCCTTGGTATTTAGCCTAAATTTCTTCTCTTGATTATACTCATTACTCCTAGTTACCTCCCTTATTGTGGATGTGTCAGTAATGATCTATCTTTAGCCAACTGGCCTCTGTGTACAGTCCTTCCCACAAGATTGAGGCTGATGTTGTAATAATGCTTAGAGATGATATAATGTAGATGTGGGTAATTGGGCAATCAAATTCAGAGTACATTCTAAACCTAGAATTAGTAGGAAAGTAATAAATGGCATTCAGTCTTGGTTTTCTATATCATCTGTACTTTGGTTTGCGTTCAAAGACATCTGTTCTTGATACTTTAAGATTATTCACATACAGTTACTTTGCATGGCTTATAATATTAGAGGATACTAGCTTCATTAATAGTTTAAATGTTGATCATATCTATACATTACCTGATGTGACACGAATATTTAAAAAATTTTTTTTTTCACTAAATCAGCATCTCATACAGTATAACCTTTGATCAGATTTGCTTACTGCTTCCTGCCCTCAAGTCCTTGATTTCCATTTCCTTTTCAGTAGTAATGAGACAAATTATCAAACAAGCTCATTTGAGGAAACTCCAGTTGTAATCAGTTAGCTTGATGGAGGAAGAGATTTTTGGTATGCAGTATTCATCCTCTCCTGGGGATACCCAGTATAGTAATTTAAAGCTTAGTGTAGTTTACTGAGCACCCACAAAGTGCACTTTACAAAGTAAAACCAGATTTCTTCGTTCCACAGAGAATAGATACCTATTCATAAGTTGCATGTATCACGGGATTTTTGTTTTAACGTTATCATAATGAGCCAGCCTGGGGCATCTGAGAAAGTGGTTCTTTCTATATTTCTGTACAATGGAAGCTCTGAAGGCTTGAGTTAAATAAAAAGTATTACAAAGTTGTGAATCTAGAATATGGGTGCACAAGGGGGAGAAACCCAATCCATAAATACAGAGCCGTGAAAAAGGGAGAAGCCGTGTGGAGAACCCTAAAATGTGAATCAGGAACCAAAGCAGAGTAAGGGAAGGAGAGTTTAGATCACAAATTTGGGGTGGAAATAGATCAGGCATTGTGACACCTGATGTAGAAATAATTCGTCTGTTTTGAAAACATCATTAGACTCCTTGAAGATCAAAAAATGCAAACGTGGGGAAAGAAATAGGAATATTTAAACCTAAAACATTTAAAGCTATAGATTATAGACAACCTACACGTTATAGAGACTTTGAGCACTGAGAGACTAGAACTAATCGAAACAGTAAGAATGAGATGGCAGGACACCTTGAGAACTATTTTGTGGGGCTGTGTTAACCCTTCTGACCTGAGTGCATGTGGAAAGTTCTGGATTCCATGAAGTCTAGGGCAAGTCTTACACATTTCCAATATTGGGGGGTAAGCCTGGGAAATCAAAAAATCCCAGTAGGTAATCACATCTGTAAAACCTAACGCTACCATAATACTTATTATGCGCTGAGCACTGTTGTACATACTCTACATGTTGTATATGGACTAATTTAACCCTCACGATGATCTCATGAAGAAGGTATCCCACTACCCCGTTTTACAGATGAGGTTGCAGAAACCCAGAGAGATTAAATAACTTGCCCAAGCTAACATAGCAAGAAAATGGCAGAATGAAGCTTTGACTCCAAGCAGGGGCTGGCACAGAGCCCAGGCTCAAATCCCATATACGGCCCTACCCCTTTCCAGAGTGCTGGAAGGCCCTCGGTGTTCTGTTCCTTTCACCCACTCTGTTCAGTCAGTCACCAAGTCCTGACAACACCAGCTTTTAAATATCTGTAAAATCTGCTTCTTCATCTCCCACTTGTCATGATCTCAGTTATTCCAGTGTCCTTTGCCTCCAAAGCATTGCCCCATTCCAAGCTTCCTGCACACTCTGTCCATGAGACTTTTCCAAAATGTAGATCTGACCATATAACTCTTCCAATTACAATTATTCAGTGGCTCTCCATCATAACCAGGATAAAACCTGAACTCCCCCATGTTGCATAAAATACCATTATGATCTGATCCCAGGCCTCTCTTAACTCTCACCTACGCCAACAGACTTCTCCAGAAAGAGCATGTTATTTGTGGGGCCTGCACATGCCAGTTTTTTCTCTGCCTCCGTGCGTTTGCACCTGTTGTTTTCTCTGCCCACAATTTCCTTCCTTCTCTCTTGCCCTGGCTGACTCCTACTCAGTCTTTAAGACTCAGCCTAAGCAACATGTGTTCCAGGAGGTCTTCCCTGATCTTATAGGATGACTTAAGTCCCTGCTTCTGTTTTCTTGTAACGTGTTGTGTGTAGCTCCATGGTAACACATACACTGAATTGTGTTCATTGGTTTCTGTCTCTTCCTCACTAAGTTGTGAATTGCTCTAGTGTAGGGCTAATGCATCGCCAGATACTGCCTAGCTTTCACAGAGACCGACACAGAGTTGGTGCTCAAGAAATGCATAATCGAGGAAATGAATGGAAGTATCTGATGGTACTGTTGCCTTTGGAGTTTCAGGTTAGAATATGATTTAGTATCAGATCTTAACTACACCTGTGTATTTTTCTTCAGTAGAGGATGACGGTTGGCTCCTCACCTTCTCTGAGGAGATAGATAAATAAAGGTAATGAATTTAAATTACATATGAGGGAAATATGTGGAGGAAGTAAGACTTTCCAAGTGGTTTTAGTAACCAACATACATTTAAAAATGGACTGACTTCCTTTGGTGCACTTTAAAAATGGGATGCATTTTCTTTTGGCTTGTGGAAAAACCAGCATTGTCTTATATCCTGGAGCAGAGATTCCATCTGACTGTGCCTCACGTTATTGGGGATGGATCAGGTGGGATGGGGGATCAGGAATGATTTGCAGTCAACACACACCTGTTTTCACCAGAATTTTGGGTCATGTTTGCCAAATTGATCTGTGTCCTGAATTCATTTGTTACCTGACTGATAGAATTTCATTTTGTGGTTGAATTGTTTGCCTAGGTTTTCCTTCACTTCTGTGGCTATGATACAGATGTGTAGGAAAGATACAAGATTTGCAGTCCGCCTGCCTCCGGGGCTCCTATGCCCCGGTTACCTATTTTGTGACTTGGGCAAGCTAACTCTGTCCCCTGGCCTCCATTTCTCACTTGACTGTGAGCACTACGAGGGCAGGTCTGGTTTTTTTTTTCACTATTTTATTTTCGGTATCTAGAACAGAAGCTGGACTGCTGGATGTGCTCAATGAAATGGTTTGTTTGATTGAATGGATAAATGCATCCCTAAAACTGGAATATAATACAACTTACCTCATTGTATGTCAGAAAATAAAATAATGTGTAAAGGTTCTTGGGACAGTGTTGGGCACATAATAAGTGTTCAGTAAGTGTTAGCTATTATTACTAATTTGAAGGTAAAACACCGCGGTCCTTAGGAGGATAGAGTTTGTGTTTAATTCTTGCTGTATCATTTGTTAGTTGTGTGACTTTGGGTCAGCTATTCAGTGCATCTGAACTTCACTTTTCACATTCAGGAGAGAAAGATAAATATAGTAGCTGCCTCACAGAGTTGTTGAACGGTAGGTGAGACATAAAGCCCTTAGCACAATTACTGGCACTTAGTACTCATTTCATAGTAGATACCATCATTGTCATCGTCACCAGCATCAGTGCCATCGCCCTCTATCAGTGTCACCGTCATTACCATTACTGCTGCAGCTATCACGGATTTAGCAGTGGAGCTTCATCCCCGAAATGCTTAATCACCTAGGCAGTTAGAAAAGGAATGTTCTCCACATACTCCTCGTTTCAGTGTTCGTGTCAACCCGGTTCCCTTGGAAAGCACCTGCCTTCCTAGCCCTTTTTGCTAACTGTGGTACTTGCACAAATGATTTCAACTCTCTGCACCTCAGTTTCCTCATCTGGAAAGTGGGGCTAATCATATCGATAGTTTCTGTCACACAGGGATTTTACCAACATATGTAAAGTGATTAGAAGACTGTCTGTACACAGTAACTTCTCAAAAAATATTGACTCTTACTAGAAGTGATAGCAGTAAAAGAGAAAACAATACAAACAGAAGCTTCACATTTCAAAACACTGAATATCAGTGTGTGTGTATACACATATACTTATATGCACACATCATATAAACATGCATAAATATACATACTCAGGTATTTTTTTCAAATATTGATTTTCCATTATTTCTCAGGGTACAGATTGCAGATTCCATCAGAGAGAAGCCAAAAATGTAAACATTGTATCTGAAGCAGTCCCTAATTAGTACATGACTGCTACGTAGGTAACCCCTGCTCCTCAACAGACTTTTAAACTAATTTTAGATTAGTTGTTGAAATTTTATTTCCTTTCAAAAGCCTATACATGTGGAAGCAGATTCAAAGAGATGTCTTCAATTTCAGTGGAGTGCGTGAGGAGAGAAAGGTTTGTGTTTCTGGTCATGTAAGGAAAAAATAGCTGAAGAGTATAGATTTCAGTGTTCCAAAATAAAAAATTACGTCTGACCAGGATTGGAAGCTTCAGATCAAAAGGGCAATTTTAGAAAATTGTGGTGAGTGAATGAGAGCACTAGTTTATTGAAGAAATCAATTTGCTGTCTTAACCAATGGCACCAGGGCTCTCCCTGTAATCTCTGAAAATAGATAGACACTTTGCGGTTCGCCAGTCCATAGATCGCATCTGCTTCCTCACACCTGGCAAGCTCACCCCCTTTTCAAGTAAGATAGTACCGAAGGAGCTTTGTGGGTTTATGAAGCCACAGGTTTATTAGTTAGATAGAATCTCTAAGCGTTTAGAAGTTTAAAACCGTGCTGTCAAACTGTGTTTCAGTTATAATGGCAATTTCCAGAGTAAATATTGCACAGTAACTTTTAAATCTTGTCATTCTGTTTCCTTGATAGTGTATGATTTGTGATTATCTATGGCAGGTCTTCCTGTCTTTGTTTTCAAATTCAGCTGTACATAGACAGTAGCAGTTGAAGTACTGAAACTTAGAATCTATAATCGGTAAAACACCTCCGATTGCCCCAAATGCTTATTTTGATAAAGGTGGGGCAAAAATCAAAGGGAGAACAAATAAGGCTTTAAATGTATAATGCATTAGTCAGAGGAGAAAACCACCTTGGGGGATTTTGGAGAGTCCTGGTTAAAACATTGTTCTGTCTTGTTTAAATTATTGAAAAGTAAAATTTACCAGAAGTCACTATTCAAAGGTCTAAATAAAACTATTTTCTTCTAACATCTGGCTCTTTAGGAATAGAAGCAAACCCTAAAGAAATAATCTGATATCAAGTGAGAAAAGCTTTTCAGAAAAGCAAATTGTAAGGTGTTCCTTTAGGTCATTATATTTTTATCAGATTTTATACACAGAATTGTTAAATAAGAGTTAATTTTCATAAGGAACTATAGGTACAGAGTTAGGAAAACTGAAGTTTTCCAATTAATCCCCGGTTTACTGAATTATCAAAATGTTAAGTGTGAGTGTTTAGCTATATTATTAACATTGCAAAAGTGGTCACTCTGAAATAGTAACAATATCTTTGTACTATAATAACATGATGATATTTATTGCCGGATACTTTCCAGAGCTCTTCTTATACGGTCATGCACCGAGTAACGACATTTTGGTCAAGGACGGACCACATACACAACCGTGGTCCCATAAGATTATAACACTGTATTTTTACTGTATTTTTCTATGTTTAGATATGCTTAGAAACACAAATATTTACCCTTGTGTTACAGTTGCCTACAGTATTTAGGGTAGTAACATGCTGTACAGGTTTGTAGCCTAGGAGCAATAGACTATATCATACAGCCTAAGTGTGCAGTAGGCTATATCATGTAGGTTTGTGCAAGCACACCCTATAATGTTCATGCAACTACGAAATCACCTAACAACGCGTTTCTCAGAATGTATCCCCATCATTAAGTGATACATGACTGTATGTTATATCATTGCATCCTCAGATAATCCTGTGAGGGAAGAAGGGCCAGTAGAATTAGCTTCATTTTGCAGTGGAGGATATTGGCAAGAGAGAGGTAAATGATGTAACCCAAAATGCTATTAATTAATAACTGAGCTGGGATTACAGTCTCCAAGACCAGGGACTATTCCATTATTCCATTATATTAAACTGAAGTAGAATTTTATGGGGGTGATAATATGAAACAAAATTGCTTTGTGGTTATTATAAGCCTTAAAACATTGGTGCTGCATGGCAGAAAGATATCTCAAAAAATAACAGGCTTTTATTTTGCTTGGCTATCATCACTGCCACAGTGTTCAATAAAGGTTAGGCATTATTATTACATAAATTTTGAAAAATTACTACACGTGACATCCAAGCCAAAGTAAATCAGTGCTACTGAAAAAAAGATGACAATTTATGATGTATTTATGGTAAAGAACTATTGTTATCTCAAGGTAACAATGTTGTTGCTGTTTTCACTTCCATTCTGAAAGCATTTCATTCTGAAAGAATTTCCCCTGGTAGAAATTAATTCATTACTGTGTATTGCTGTTTTAACAGGGATAGGATATAATATATGATGACCCATGGTTTTATGCACTTGAGCACAAATTGTCACTTCACATCATTTGTTATCCTCTCATTTCTCTTATCTAAGGTAAAAATCCATTGATATCTTTCATACTGCACAAGTGACAGCATCACTAACAAAATCCAGATTCACTGTGTTCCAAACAAGAATCACAGTGGCCGCATTTATGACTTAATTAAATGACCAGTTTGGAACACGTCAAACAGTGCAGCGAATCCTCCTACAGAATTATGTTTCTTGTTATATAGCTTGAACAACAAATTCAGTATGTATCATTGGGTGAACCTGGCGTACACAGACGTGTATCCCATTCTTCCTTCTGTAAACGGATTGCCACTTAGCAGAGGGCATCCGAATCTCAGGCCAAACAAATAAATACCTGAGAATTCATGCCGTTTGCGGGGAGCAAGACTCTAATGGTTATTCAGTTACAGGGGAAGTGAGTTTGATGATTTCCATTTGCTTTCTCCAACAAAGTACAGTTTACAAGAGGAAACCAATCCAAGTTACCCAAGTCAGTTTGCACTGGCCACATGGTACAGTAAGATATCTAGGGACATACAGGGATGAGTTAAAGTTCTCTGGAAGAGTCAGTGTGGAGGAAACTAATACCATGAAAGAGCTATTGCCACTGCCACTTTCTTGCTATTACCAGGACAGCACTGCGTTCTCACAACCCTAAAATCTATCTGCTCTTAACACACCCTCAGTAAGAGGAGGGAGGTGCATCGCTGAGGGAGTGCTGGAGAGAAGATAATGGAATGGTCTGATGTAACCCCATACAAATTACTCCCCATCATGTGAAAATGCTTTCACAGGGACCAGGGAGATTTCTAAACTGAGTAAATCCTAGTAAAAACAATTCTGGAAAACATTGCAGCTTGGACCTAATCCACTTAACTGGGTCTGCCTTTAAGTTGCCCGTTTACTCAAAGTTCGTTCTTTCAAAAGTTGAGGATCCCTGTCACTGGGTGGTGGGCAGATTAAGTGTGGTGTTCTGCTGACTTGCTGGCTGAAGTCCTTTTTGTTACTACTAGTGTCAGCTTTTAGAAAGCTACAAAATACAGTGACAGACACTATCATATTCGATTGGATATGCTTTCTGCAGATTTGTTAAGGATTTACTCTACACATGTGTAGCATTTAGTTGCCATGGAGATGACCTCAGTGGTAAGAGGGATGGCCTTTAGGTTGGATCTCAGATTTTCCTTTCATTTCCATTTAATTTGATTTGACTGCAAAATGTCACTCCTATTGCATTGATTAAGCTTCATTGCCGCCACCAGCCCTGTTAGGAAGGTGAAAGGGCAGGCCAGCCGCTGTCATTTTGCACCCTACCCTTTCCTGATATCAATACAGATGGGCTTTTGAGATGAGAAACTCCTTCACCACATTGATGCAGACACCATTTCTCTTGCTCACTTCATGAAATATAATAAAACTAAAATTATGCTCAGAAATCTTTATTCACCAGATTCACTCTATAGAACCTCAATTTTTCTCTGCTTCAGCTTCATACTCTGGTAAGGGATGCTATATAATGCATGAAAACTAAATTTTAGTATGTCTTAATGCTTCCCTTACATTTTTTTTCTTAGATAACCTCAGCAGTTAGGTACTCTATTGAAATAATTCTTCTTTTACAGTTTGAATAAATTAGGAATAAAGTACAAGATGAAATTATACAAATATGAAGCATTAATTCTTGTTCTTAGGGATTGGAAGTGCCATCCTTAGGTACTAATAAGGGTAGTTTGAAGTAAAATGATGCAGTAGACAAAGTTTTAATTTGGTACCCTGTACTGCTCCTGTCTGCTGCTTTCCGTATTCCCTTCCCTGGCTCTTAGTGCCTCCGGGAACCGTTTTAGGTTAAAAAAAAATGATAAATTAATTCAACACCCACATTTGAGAAAATAAATGTGATTACTTTTTAGGCGTATAGCATTTATATTTAACTGGAGAAGCAGAGGACTTTTTTTTTTTAGCACAAAAACTTAATACAAATAGAACTTCAGGTATAAGAGGGGAGACTAGTTGACAGGAAGCCTTCTGGATACTCTACACATTGTAGGACCTAAATTCAGCTTTGATGTGAATGCTTTGTCCTGGTCTGTTTAGGAGGTTACCTTGTTGGGCTTTTTTAAAAGTACCGTTGTTCAGGAAAAGCACCCAGTTACTTGGATGGAACATATACAAGAAACCTGTGGATTCATGGCTGGAAAACATATGAGTCATTATAGATAAACCAGCATTTTGAGGTAAAGGACCTTGAGTAGAGCATAGTAACTTTATATTGTTATAAGAAAGGTAGCTTTATTGACTAGAATTGGGATTAAGGGGAAAAAGGAAAAATAATTCCTATTGTGCCATTGGTTTCTTGGCTCGTGGGGTTTTACCAGGGTCAAGTGTGCTGTCTTTTGAAAACTGATACCAGATGTGTCCTTTTGGGTGGTTCATGTTATTTCTGTTGGAAGTCTAAAGTGATGTGCATTGGGAGGGTACAGGAGATTTCTCTTGGTCCATGCTATAGTAACTGTGCTTAGCTACACGAGTTCTGCTATGTTAGAATGTTCTGGAATTTCAGTTAATCATATAGTGAAAGTCATAAGCATGGCTTCATTTAGTTGTTATCTCTAAATGATTTAGAGTAGAGTCTGCCAAGCTGTAATGTGCGTATGAATCACCTGGAGATGTTATTACAATGCAGCTTCTGATTCAAAAGGCCTCGGGTGGGGCCTGAGATTCTGTGTTTCCAACAAGTTGCCAACTGAGGCTGATGTTGCTGATTCCCAGACTGTGCTTTGTTTAGTAAGGACTTAGGGCAGGTTTGCAATCTTGGCTGCAGTTGGAATCACTTGGGAAGGTTAAAAACACCGATGTCTGGGTCCCATCCTACCTTTAGAGATTTGTATTTAATTGAGTTAAATGTGGCTATCTGGAGTTTTTTAAAGCTTTCCAGGTGATTTTGGTGTTCAGCTCAGGTTGAACATGATTAGAGAAGGGACCTGTGAAGATGGAGAAAAAATAGCCATAGATGATAATGTTATTCATCAGTGGTCTCCAACCTTTTTGGCACCAGGGACTGGTTTTTTGGAAGACAGTTTTTCCACAGACTCAGATGGGAGTGGGAGGAACGGTTTCGGGATGATTCAAGCAGATTACGTTTATTGTGCACTTTATTATTATTACATTGTAATACATTAATATAATGAAATAATTATGCAACTCACCCTAATGCAGAATTTAATGCCACTGCCGATGTGACAGGAGGCGAAGCTCAGGCGGTAATGCGAGCGATGGGGAGCGGCTGTAAATACGGGTGAAGCTTCGCTCACCTGCCTGCTGCTCACTCCTGCTGTGCAGCCCGGTTCCTAACAGGCCATGCACCAGTACTGTTCCAAGGACCGAGGGTTGGGGACCGCAGTTATAAAATATTTCCTAAAGTCTATTCAAGGTTTTAATTTTTGCTATCATTCTGGAGTTTTAAGAGAAGACACTGGATGACATATATAAATAAAAGCCAATTCATCACCCCATTCATTAGTTTCAAATATTAGTCTACCGATAAACACTTAATGATATTATCTTCATCAGTTTCTTCTTTTCAGGACAATTTAGGATACGGTGCCAGATTTAACACATTAAAAAAGCAGACTTTGAGGTGCCGTCCCTGGCTGCTGAATCAGAACCTGCGTTTTCACAAGCCATTCAGGTGATTCATACACACGATACAGATACTGCATGCGACACAAATTTTTGTTTATCTGAAATTCAAATTTACTTGGGTGTCCTGTATTTGATTTCACAACCGTTTTAGGAAAGAACTGATTTCATTATAGAACAAAAATGGAAAGTGGTATTCTGAGTTTAGAGAACACTCTTAATATTTTACCTCTCGTTTTACCTCATCTTTCTGTGTCTGTAATGCCCACTCATTTTTAAGCCTAACATAAAACAAAGCCAGTGATAGCCCTCAAGATGTCATGCTATGTGTTGAAAATAAATAAGACATACTGTTCTGCATATTTATCCAAGAGGGGGAGATAGCTCTATCACTTTTAGAATAATAAATTATTTACTTTAAAAATTATTTCACATTTTTCTTAAGCATATGTATTTCAAAAATTGTCAGATATTTTAAAATTCTCCTATGTATGGAATCCAGAAGACACCTTGTTATAACTAAAGTGTAGCAATTGGTGCTCATAAAACCACAAATACTAGAATTTCCCTGAAGGAGAATTATCCTAAGGCTTATCTTACTGTGAAAACACAGTCCCACAAGGCTAAAAATGTTTTGTCTATATGCCCAAATAAGAAATACTAATCCTTTAAAAAATTACTTAGATTAACTAAAATGTCAAATCCTAGCATTGGTAAAAGTTACATCCATTGTTGTAAACTCACATTTAACTTTTGCTCCCGTGGACTGGTCTCCTATGAATCACAGATGTCTAAAGAAACAGGTTTTAAAAGTTTAGTTACAAAAATTAATTTTCAAGTTAACGTAAAAAAATATACCATTGACGTTATTAGATTTTTCTTCTAGCTCTCTCCTCTTTTGGAGTCTTTGTCACACATCTGGTACTCTATTAAGAAGGCAACATTCATATGCTGGTACTGAATACAGTGATTTGCGCTTTAAAATGTAGTGTTGAGAACTCTATTTGGAATGTGTTGCTGTATATACGATTGAGCTTTAATAGTGTTATATTTCAATCTATAAATAACTTCTGCTTCCTATCTGACATTAAAACAATGTATGGCATTTGGCAAAAAGTAAACTGCCAAATGATTTCTTAAGTGCCTAGTTAAAGGATGTCATTGTAAATTTTTTATATGGGCTAACCCACTGTAAGAGTGTGTCTTCAGTTTACTAATATTTCAAAATACGTGATTTATTTTGCACTATGCAATCATAAATGCTAATCACATTCTGAAAAGTGTGGCATTGTTGATTTTTATTTATAGCGAGTCAAGTTAACAGGTATATTATGTAGTGAAGCTGTATTTAATTAGTGAGAATCAGGAAGGTAAATGACAATGAAGCTCTCACATTTGCAAACATGGTGAACCAAGCGAGGATACAGTGTGTTTATTTTAGTCGCACGGAGGCATCTGGGTGAATGGACACACTGAGGGCTTTATAGTCAGATCCCACATGACCTAACTGAACCTCGCTTCCTTCATTTGTTAAGTAAGAATAGGACTATTCCCTTCACTGAGTTATCGTGAAGGTTAAATAAAATATCATGAAAAGATTTTGGCATGGTACCAGAAGACAGTCAGATGAAAGTTAGTTTCCACCTCAACCACCTGATGTCTCTAAGGCATTCTGACCATTCTCCTTCCCTAGTAGAGTTTCTAGAAATATAATATAGAACATGGGATGCTGTAAAGAGATGAAGTGTTTACTTTCACTTGGCTAGATTTAAACTCAAATGTGACTTCATTAGGTGAAGTTTCAGGTCCACTGAGGAAAACAATTTCTAATAAAGAGAAGAATACTTACCTCTAAGTCCAGACATAGAGACTCTGGTCATGGAACTAACTAGACATTTGATACAGTGGACATTATGTAATTGTCTTTGGCTGAATTTTCTTTATTTTTATAGAAGAAGAAAAATTGAACTATAATATTTCTATGTTGCTCTCCAGCTCCTCTCATTGTAAAGTTTCTTGGGGGGGGGGCTCCTGAGGTGCCGAATTGGGGATTGGAACACCTATGGGGGAATAAGGGTCCCTTATACCCGGCCCCCAGGTCCAGGCAAAGGGAGGAGTTGGATTGAGATGTAGCTAGTACAACTCAGGGCTGAGCCAATCCCACGGGTGCTTTGGGGCTACATGGCCATTCAGAGTCATTCATGATTGAGGCCGGGTGCTGGGCCTCTCTCACCCCCAAAGCCTTTGTAGGACAATTGTTAGATGTTGTCATCCCCTGAGGAGGGGCATAACTTTGGGCAAGGCAGCCTCTTCCCTTCTGCTGGGGGTGGTTTTGGAGAGGAACCACTTGGGTGTGATCAGTAGTAGTCAGACCTCCTGGCAGCTGGAAGGAGTCCTTGGTCCTGGAGGGGGACTTTGGTGGCACTGCATGGCTTCTCCTGCATGAGGTTAGATGGTTTCCTAGCATCTCAGGGTCATGGACTCATACTCAGAAAAGTACCAGCTTATGCTGGAGTGCTCCCACTTTCAGAGTTGCTTTGGGGAAATGCTAAACTTCAGAATCTCTGGGTGTACTTGAAGGTGTTACTTTGAGCATGGACTCCACTAATGCATTTTCTGAAGTGAAATTAATCAAAATACTCCGCTGTGAAATCTTTGCTGAACTTGGTGGAAGGACAGACTTTTTGGACTATTTCTAAGGGATCTCTTTCTTGCATACCTCTGCAAAGGTGCCGTGAAAAACAGCCTTGGCTCTCGAGTTTCATTTGTAGTTATGACCAAAAGGAAAAGTGTTCCTGTACACTAGGAGGCTGTGTCATTTAAAAATGATAATAGATAGTTATACAAGCCACCGAGAAAATCAGCCTACTGTGGAACTTTAAGAAAAGATTCTGTTCAGGTTCTCTTCCAGTTTTCAACAGGGGAATTCTTCCTGTCTCAATATTGTTCACCCATCGTTAATTAGATGGTCATCTGTCGAGCTTTGGGATTGTATGTTTCTCATGTGCTGTGGATTAGCCCTCTGGGTTGGCACCCTGCAGGGAAGGTATTTTTCTGTTAGTTCCAACGAAGGGGGCTAAATGGATGAGACCATCAGGAAGATAAAGCTAACTTTATCCACTATCTAAAGAAGCTCAGCGTATGCCAGTACCAATGCTTTCTTGGTGGGATAAATGAAGTGTGAGCCTCTCTGTCCCCTTAGTTGGCCTGAAAATGGAATGTCAAACAGCATATAATCATCTTTCTCTCTTTTTTTTAAAGGAGAGTGAGAGAAAGCGATTTCTATTTGTGTCAGATTGTAGATGTCTTAATATTCTTTCCTGTCTAATTTTGCAGAAAGTGATAATAGAGTTCCTGTCAAATTAGAGGCTGCAGACTTTTGACCTATGTCATGCAAAAAACATTAGTTATTATTACCATAAACATAATTCAAATAAAAATTTAGTTGTAATACCATTATGTTGAAGGGTGCATCCCAAGCATATAATTTTACTCATTATAAATACTAAAAATCCAGAATGACAGTTACATTGGAGAAATTTTTTAAAACCTGGGGGGTTTTGGATTAGGACTTTTAGCCCCAAAGATGGAGGGCCGATGTAAATTCTTCAGTGGAAAAATTAGAATGAAAGTGATTCCCATAAATATTAGTGCATTTCTATTACTATGAAATACAAACTTATTTTTTAAATGCCGTATCCTGCCACATGTTTGTATCTGTGAGGCAGAGACCAAAATGGATAGCGTCAACAGTGAGGCATAAAAGTGAGATAAGAAAGAAGCAAGTGGCAAATTCATGCTGTGTTCAGTTTCGTGGAAAATGGTACAAACAAGTGATATTTCTGATCTTTGATGAAGCAGTAGTTGAGCTTGTTTTATTAATCACCTGAGAGTGAGTTGCTTGCGTGGGATTGCTAAATGTGAAAATGATGCTGGATCACTTTTTAGAATTTTTCAATCTTTATTAAAACTCAAGACAATTTCTGTTCTCTCCTCATTAGATTTTGCAAATGCCAGTAGACAGAGCACACTTGTTCAATAGTTCAAGTTTATTCGCAGAATACTTAAGCAGGTGCATTTTTGGTGTGAAGGGGTATTTTCTCAGCCAATTTGATAAAACAAAAGAATGAATGAGAAAACAAAGAGCATAACTCTAGAGAAGCCCTCTCTAACATTGCTTTTAGCAGTATTATCAAATTGGGTCACAGATAATTAGATTAATTTGACTACCCTATGGTTTGATTTGGAGAAATGTAATGTGGCAAGTCTTTTTGCTCTTGGATATCTGTAGCATACAAGAAAATGGAAACACTCGGCCTTCAAAACTGAAAGAGCTATTATGTCATGCTGAATCAGAGAGATGTAGACGCTGATGGAGAATCGACACCTGAAGCCACTCTTATTAAAGCATGCCTTGGTACTGCAAGCAAAAGGCACAGAAAATTGGCTCTTGTTTTGCCATCTAAGCTTGCTACCAGTTGGTTTCCTTTAATTGGCTATCATGTCCATTTACCAGAAATTGGCTGTGTTTCCAAGCTGCTGCATGTTGGAGTGATTTGCTTGTATGAATGTGCTCAGGATCACACCTGCAAGACAATAGTTTCAGGCCATCATTTTTCCTAGAAAAATTACTAACCATGAGTGTCTGAATATGCATATTACAAAGAAATTACAAAACCTAGAACCAGAGGGGCTTTTCTGGATGAGTCCTGGTCTGTAAGGTATTACTAAGTACAATCGTAGGATAGTTAAGGATAGTATAAAAGGAATTGAAAAATCAATAGAATAGCACAGTGCTTGTTGTAGGTATTTTACCTAATACATGGATAGCATATAAACCTACATTTTAATGCCGCTGTGACTAGATTTCTTTCATGAATGGAGCATAACCACTCAAGCATGCACTTTTGCTCAACTTCTTAAGAAATTTTTTTTTTGGATTACTTATTTCAAATTATAGAGGCCTTTTAAAGAAAAAATTTCCAGCATTTAACTTTGCTTTTCTGAACAAGCATTTATGGTTATCTAATTACTTTAACCATGTATTTCCTGAAATGTGGTTGTCCACCAGTAGTTTTAACCACAAATGAAGAACTCTAATTTCTACTCTGTTATAGATTTTCTCAATTAGGTCCACTCCTGTCATCAGAGAAAGGTTAATGTAAATCTAGAATAAATATTTAAAAAATATAAGAAAAGGGTACTTTAAATGCATGGGGAAATAAATTTAACATTCTTCTGAAACAAGTCTAGTAAGGATTTTAAGTTTTTAAGACTTTCTATTTAATTACTTTGCATTGAAGCCAGCTGGTTTGCTAACTTTCATGACCTTATATTCCCTGAATGTTCTCATAAATCAAAGGAAGAATATGCTCAATTCTAACATTAGGCCTGGGGAAAATTCCATATTTGAAAACAAAAGAAAGAAAGGTAGAATCAAGGTTGCCTTGGGAATTTTGAGGTCCTTGGTAAGGTTAATTGGGAGGGCATAAATTCCTTTATCCTCAGATTTTTCTTTTCCTTTCTCTTTTCTCCCTCTAAGCTTTCTTGCCCTCTAACCCATCAATTTCTCTTACAGCTTAAGCCTTCACACTTCAACATTGAACCTGGAGATATAAAAATATTCTAACAGGCAGGGGGATGTTCTGGATGATCTCTTGAAGTTCTTTTTAGTGCTTTATTTTTAAATTTCAATGTTTCATAGAAACTCAAAGGTGAAATGGCCCTTTCAAGGTCATCACTCTTGCCCCTTGACATAAGAATGCCTTCTACTCCCTGGAAGTTGGCATTAGTGGCCAGTCCCAAGGGACACCTCTCTGCTCTGAACTTCTCCAGCAGCTGTGGCCCACCTCAGCAATGAAGTGGAGGAAGGAGGTGTGCCTTAGGTTGAAGAATTTTTCAAACTATACATTTTACCTTATAACTTAGATTTTTAGATACATAAATCATTGTGTTAGTAAGCCACTCTTTCTCAAGAGATGTTAGTTAAATATCTAGGTATTTGTGGGGGTGTGGTTTCTGGTGGGTAAGAATCAAAGGAAGTCAGAATCCATTGAGATCAAGCAGTCCAATAAACATTAATTGAGGACATGTGTCTAAGGGGTTGCACTCTCCAATGCCTCAGAGGGCAAGGTAGATAACATGTATCAGTTGAGCCTTATTTAAGGCAATAGGGATGGTGTGGGGCCTGAAGCATTCACGACCACGTGATAGCCAATCAAAACATGTGTTTGGGCCATAGTCTGCCTGAAGCATTCAGTTTGAAAACCCTTAAGTCTCTTTGCATGATATCTGCTGGACCTTGTGGGAGATTTGCAGGTGAGCACATGAGATTCTTGATCTCACTAAGGTACAACAGAATGCAAATTGTTATTATTCTAATGGTACCTACCATTTATAAAGTGGCTACAAGGTCCCAGGCACCATTCCATTCTTACTCAATTCTTATACTAATCCTCTGCTTATGGTAGTTATATTCAATTCTACTGTAAACATAGGTAAGTGCAGGCTCAGATAGAGTTAGTTATTGCTCATGGTCATTTCTCTAACAACTATTGGAGCCCAGGTTAAAATTGAAGTCTGCTAACTTGCCAACTTGGAAAACCCATGCTCTTATGCACTATTCACATATTATATATCTCAGGTTATCTTCCATGAAATGTTTATATATGTATTTTTTAAAAGATGATTGGTGATTATTCCATGGTCAAATATTGGGAAAGAAATAAGTTTGAGTTACAGAAAGTTAAACCCCACATATTACTTACTGTGGGACTTTTCCAAAGGCTTTCATATTATGCATTGTGAATCTCTAAAAGTGGGTATGTTTGCAGTGTTTCCCAAGCTAATGTGAATTCTACAAATTATCTCCAGTCCTAGGGTTCTCAGGAACAAACTTTGGGAAACTCTTATCTGTAATGTCCAGCCCCTTCATTTATAATAGATAATTGTTGTCATTAAGGAGCAAAATATTGTAGGTATACATAAGATACATATTAATTTTGCAAGAAAATATGTCAAAGGGAATTGTCTTTGGAATTGGGTCTTTAAAAATGGATAGTATTTTCACAGATGATAATATTTACACAGATAATGTTGGGCGATAGGGAACACTTCACGAGAAATTATTTCAGTCGTAGCAACAGCATAAACATACACATGGAGACAGGGGTGTGCAAAGGTCAGCTTGGGGAATATAGAAGAAGATTGGTAGGTAAATGTCATTTGGTGGTGACCATGTATTAACTTACTGTTAACTTATTGGTCATATGCCTTCAAAATTTAGAAAAGATCACTTTAAGATGATTTCTAGTCCGATAACAGAGGATGTCATCTTCACACATATTATTAAAATTACTAATTTCTTGAACAAATATTTACTGAATGCCTGTTACATTCCAGGCCCTGTTTTGGGTGCTGAGGCTACAGCTGTTGATGACCTGTACAAGGTTCCTGTTTTCAGAAAACCCACAGACAAAAGCAACACAGACATAAACAAGGCAACAAGAAAACACCAGTGAGTGATAAGTACTGTGCAGACAGTTAAAATACGCTGATGTGATGAAGAGCACCGTAATGGCTAGTGTCGAAGAACAAGAAGGAGACATTTGAAGATCACGATGAAAACATGTTAGGCAGACAGAACAGTTGGTGCAGTATCTCTAAGGGAGAAATGAACTTGAGGTTAGGGAGGAACAGAGAGAAGGCTAAAGTGGTTGGAGTATTGGCAAGGAGAAAAATGGTAAGAAGACTTTGGAGAAGTTGACAAGAACCAGAACACAGAGTTAGGAGTTAGAATTCTCTTTCTTTCATTCTTTTTTGGTAGAAACTGGGGTCTTGCTATTTTGCTGAGGCTCCTCTTGAACTCCTGGCCTCAGGCGATCCTTCCTCCTTAGCCTCCCAAAGTGCTGGAATTACAGACATGAGCAACCTTGCCTGGACTAGTTTTTTTTTTTCTCCTAAATATGATTGTTAGCTATTGGAAATGTGTAAGAAAGGGCTTCACTGTGTATGTGTGTGTGTGTGTGGTCCTCCCTCTGGCTGTTTTGTGGATAATAAATTACAGGGGAAACAGTAGAAGCAGAGAGGCCGGTTAGGAAGTGATTGCAATAGTTTAGGAAGTCCTACTTTGGACTAGGGGTGGAAGTTGTGATGGAGAGTAGTGGAGAATTAATTAAACATAGGATGTGCTAGTGAAATGGAAGGGTAGAGGGAAGGAAATTAGGTGCAGGTTGGCGGTATTTCCTGAGATGAGGAAGACTGAGAGAGATGCAGGGTTGGATGGAAAATCAGGAGTCTTGTTTTGGACTCATTAGGTTGGAAATGCCTATTAGATGTTCACATGGAGAAGTCAAATTAGCAATTGGATAGGTGAATCTTAAAATCAAGAGTACGGTCTGGGCTGGAGCAATAGGGATATATTATTACACATCATTGTAATAACAGAGTTGAGAAGGTCCACCTACAGTTAAAATACATCTCAAAAGATAAAAAAAGAAATATTTATTAATAATAAAAAGTTAAAAGTGAATACAGTGTAGAAATACTATAGAGCAACATGTATTAGGAGCACAACCGGTTTTCTCTTACCATTTATTAATTGCTGGTAGAGAAGCAGGAATGCATTAAATTTTAGTATTTAATATCTAGAAAGTTCCTTGTAGTTCAAATACTCACCTCCTCTACAGCATCCTGGACAATGCCTTTCCCGCAGAGGCCTGAATGCTCAGTGTTGCAAAGGTTTGTTGTTGCCTCCCAGAGCAGGTGATTCCAGGTTTATGATAAATTCTCCCTTTTTGTGAATGGATATTTTCTCAATTATAGTTTTCCCTTCATTTTTATCCAATTCTACAACTCGAGATTTAGAAACAGGCCCAATTCTCACTCCTTACAATCACCCTTCATATATCTTGAGACAGTTATTGCGTCTTGCAGGTTTTCTAGGGTAAGCATACCCGGGACTTTTAGTTGCATATCATATGACATGACTGTAGCTCCTCTGGCCATGCTGCTTACACTTGTTTCCAGCGCAGTTTGTCTGCATCCTTCTCCAAGCATGATGCCTGGTTTCCCAAGTACCATGGGGATGCGCCAATGAGATGAGTAGAGATGACTTTGGCTCCCGCTTTCTAGACACCATATTTCTGTTGATGGGAACCAATCCAGAACCTCTAAGCTTTAATGAAATAAACATTTAATTTTGCAATAGTTTTAGATTTACAGAAAAGAGTGTTCTAGTATACCCTGTATCCAGTTTCCTCTGTTGTTAATATCTTGTTTTATTATGACATGTTTGGCACAACTAATGAACATTGGTACATCATTATTAACTAAACTCTATACTTTATTCTGATATCCTTAGTTTTTTCTGTAATGTATTTTTTCTGTTCCAGAATCCCATCCGGGACACTGTATTACTTTTAGTTGTCATGTCTCATTAGCCTCCTCTGAATTGTGACAATTTCTCAGATTTTCCTTGTTTTGCACGACCTTGACAGATATTTTTAGAATGTCCCTCAATTTGTGCTTGTCTGACGTTTTCCTCATGGTTGGATGGGGGTTATGGGTTTTGGGGAGAAAGATACCAAAGGCGAAATACTGTTTTCATCACATCTTAGCAAGGGCACATCTGTCAACTTGACTTATGACTGATGACGCCAACTTTGATCACCTGGCCAAGCTTTCTCCATTGTAAAGTTACTCTCTTCTCCCTTTCCATACTGCTGTCCTTGGAAGAGTAGCCAGCACTCAAGAGGTGGGGAGTTAAACTCCACCTTCTTGAGTGGAGCGTGTTTATGTGAATTATTTGTAATTCTGTACTGGAGATTTGTCTGTTCTCCTCCATTTATTATCTACTCAATCACATTTATATCCGTATGGACTCATGGATATTTATTTGATACTTGGGTTAAGATACAATAGTACGTTATTTATTTGGTTGCTCAGATTGTTCTGGCTTGGGCCATTGGGAGCTCTTTCAGGTTGGCTCCTGTGTCCCTGTGCTGTGCTGCTAACTCATGAATATCTCTCACCTTATATTGTGTTATTGTTTTGGGGGGATTCTGGATATTAAAAAGATACTATGTTTGTCCTTAGTAAATTTTAGCTTCTTAGAATCCCCCATTATTATCTCCTCTTGCCTGGACCATGGCTGTAGCCTCTTACCTGGTTTCTGAACTTCCATTCTGGTCACCCCCCACCTGTACTATAGTTGTTCTTTCAGTAGCAACCAATGTAGTCTTTCTAAATAAATCAATGTGTCACTCTTCCCTGTATCAGTACATAAAGCTTTGCAGGATGTTGTTCTTGCTTGTCTCCCTGATCTCAACTCTTAAGCTTTACATCCCTCTCTCAGTATAATTTAGCCATACAGCTGTTCTTTCTGTTCCTTAGAAATGTTCCCCAAGCTTGTCCACATGGGACCTTTCTAACATTAGGCCTCTCCCAGAAATGTTCTTTCTTCATTCCTTCAAATGGCTGATTTTCCATGCTGTTCAGATCTTACCTCAGATGATACCTTATCAGGGAGGCCTTTTCTTGCCACCCAATCTTGCATAGTCTCAGTCTGTCTCTATCATAATACACGTTTTATCATCTTTATAGCAATCATCATAATGGGATATTATAAAAATAATTTGTTAGCTATTTATTATCTGTCTGCTACCACCATTCTAATGTAAACAGGGTCTTAATTTCTCTTGTTCATAGCTGTATCTCCAGTGTTTATAGCAGTTCCTAGCTCATGGGAGCTGCTTAGTATTTATCAAATGCTGGTTGCTAAAAGCCCAGTGATTTCTTCTGAGTAAGACTTATCTCTGGGGTTTCTGTAATCTGTTGGCCCTTGTGTTGTTATACCTTTGTTGCTTCATGTTATCGTCTTTGACAGGATTGTATTGTACAGTAATTCTTAAGATAATATGTTCTGCCTGTTGTAGAAATTTTCTCCTTAGAGAGTAAATTCCTTCTAGTCCCATCAACACTTGCTTCTATCCTGTACGTAAGTGCAGTGCCCCCATTCCTGAACTATGAGAACTAAAGGCAGAACTTGAAGCCACCACAGTTTTTCTTACAGACGAATATCTGTTAAGGTAGCAGTTCTCTCTGGATGTGGTTGTTCAGCATTTCTTAACCTTGCCCATTTATATCATTATCCAGCCCATATCCTTCTCTTGACCTCAAGAAAATCAGTGTGATGTCAGTATCTTCACTGAAGCCCAGATATGATATATTTGATATGTTCCTTGTGTTGCCAGTTTGACCCATTCTGATTCCTTATGATCTCTATTTCCTGGTCTTAGTGTTCAAAAGTCATCTCTTAATAATCCACTTTAGAACCTCCCTTTGGGTCTGTATGAAACCAGTGTTCTGTTGCTATGAAATTTATCTTGTTTTAACCACCTGTTTTTTACTCTCCTTGGCCCCATACACAATGACACGATTTTTAAAACATTAGTGTGTTTCTCGAGCAAGCATAATGTTTTAACATATTAAGGAGTATGCATTAATTAGACATATGTGGTACCACACAGATTTGACCACCATTTAGCTTGCATGAGCTCTTTATAGTCACTGTGAAATCACTAATTGACAATTCCTCGTTTAACTTTAAGATGGGTTATCATTTTAAGTCACTTACAGATAAACACTTTATAACAGTGTGAGTACTTGTGACTTAATTCCAGTTATAATGGGAATTGCGTTAGAAGCTAACATGAGCCTATGGAGGTGCACAGTAGAATCAGTTACTACCTTTTAATCTCATTTCTTTCCGATGGTACAAAATGTATCATCTAGTATTTATTCGTGCTGTGGTGTCGTCTTTGGTCCCCTTCCTTTGCAAACATACTGAGTCTCTGGGTTCACATCTGTGAGGTTGATTGTGGTGCGCCCTAGGGAACAAAACCTATGCGGGGGCTTGGGAAGCTGTGTGGACGGATGGAGAGGTTGAATTGAGATGCAGTTGCAACAGAGGCCTCAACTGTCCTGAACTGAGGCAGGGGGCTGTCCTATATACCTCCCCTTTAGCAGTCATTAGATAATTGCTGCCCTGGGGTGGAGTGTAGCTTTGGACGAGGCAGCTTTCTTCCATTGAGGCAGTGCCTAGACAGGGGCTCAGCTGGGAGTGCTGCTGGCAGCTGCACAGTGAGCGCTTTGTTGCTGAAGGGAAGATCTTCACTTGTGTGGACAACATGCAGTAGCATCTCCAACAGGTGAATTCAACTAGATTTCATGTCCCATCCTGAATTCATGATGAATTCATTTGCACTCACCCTTGAATCATGACTTTCATGGTTCTTGCCGAAGGTTCTGTATCTACCTTGAATGCCTCCTTACTCAGTCCCTTCATCTATGGAAGATAATAACACACGCACAGGAAGATCCAGTGGCCTAGCACATGGTTCAGTGCTTAATAGATGTTAGTCTCCTCTTTTCAGACTTTTAAATGCACATTTAATTACTTAGCTGAGAACCTAACAATTAGTTTTCACAGATCCCCATCCCTCCCTTTGAAATAGAGTAGTTCCCTCTTCTTGCCTCCTTTAGGCATCTCAAAAAAGGATGTAGCATTGAAATATGAAATGTGGTTAGAGAACCTTAAAAAATCATCAGCCCCCATCCAGAATGAGCTCAACTCCTCCCACTTTCCCACCTCCACCTCCTTGGTTAACACTCATTTTAGAGACTACTGGTTTCTGGAAGCTTCTTAAACTTTGGGTTATTAGCATTTAGTGGAGTAATAATCTGAGGATTTACTGACCAAGTCCTTTATTCATAGTAGACAAGAAAGCAGTGCATTTTTGCGGCTATCGTACGAAGCACTGTACTAGAATGGGTGTTGAGAAAGCTGCTTTTCCTCTTTCTTTCAAAACGGTTTTTCCTGCGAAGGAAACTCAAGTCTCAACCTGTTACATTGATAATGCACAATAACAAACTGATTTGAGTCAATACCGATTATTGTGCCGCTTGGCCTGCCAGGAGATATTATCCCTCCTTCAGCCACCCAGTCTCAGTGCTTCTTTATCAAACGTCTCTGAACTGTGACAACTCATTCTTGTTCTAGCATCTTATATGCGCAGGGAACAAAACAAACAGACACTTGACTGATGTCAACAATGCGTGCCTCTTTTTTTGTAGGAACCTAGTTCATGTGAAGAAGTAAATCGTCTCTCTAAGATATGACAGAATCAAATTGGTTTGGTATGCTGAGAAGTTTACGTTTATTGGCTGGTACCATGAATTCAATCAGTGATTTTCAGCAGGGTGTGATGGAAATCGCTGCACTCAGGTAGCATCTTTAGGTATTCATTGAAAGAAGGTGAAGTCATGGTAACCATTTCCAGTCTTCTTATTTTCTGTCTTTACTTCTGGGGCCTATCCTATTATTGTACATGGGTTTTGAGGACTAAAAAAGGTTTTGAAAAGTGTTCCAGAAACTTAAGAAGTTTACAAAATGTATACATTATAACTACTTTCGGAAATAAATGGTTAGCCTATGTCTTATCATATAGAATACTCCTGAAGCTTCCCACCTCCTTCCGAATAAAAGTCCATGTCCTTATGATGCCCTGATGGATCCTGTTCCCTGGTTACTTCTTTAACTCGTTATGAACTTCCCTGTCTCTTGCCTGCTCCCCACCAGCCACACTGACTTCCTGGACATTTGTCTAGCACGCTGGGACAGCTTGTCACCACAGCACCTTCGGATTTGCTCCTTCTTCACACTCCTCAGTGAAATGAATGACTTGTTCCCTGACCTCCTTTGAGTCCTATCCAGTGTGACCTTCTCATTAACATCTCCTCTTATAAGTTTTAAACTTCATAGCAGCAGACCCTTCTGCTGACCCTGTGACAATCCATCTCTCTTCTCTGCTTTATTTTTCTCCTTGGTATGTAGCACCTTCTAATGCATCATACATTTATTTACTGTGTTTATTGTCTTCTCTGCTCACTAGAATATAATTGTTCACGGTACAGGGAGTTTTGCATGTCCTGTCCACTAACGAATCCCTAGCGCCTAAAGTAATGCCTGAAACTAAATAAATGTTTGTTGAATGAATGAGTGCAAATAAGATAAAAGGATGTAATCTACATTGAAATTGACCTAACAAGACATCAAATATAGACTATATACTATGAATACGTTAGGATTGCATTCTAGCAATATGAAAAAAATTTATCTCTTTCACAAATCTCAGCAGCTCAAATTGTTTTTCATAGGCACTTTTTTTAAAAAAAAATGAATCTATAAGATATTTACCCTTTCTCTGTTACAGCTGCTTTTCGTTTACTTTTTGCTTTGCTCGTTGCAGCATGTAGTCCAATTTTTCACACCTTGTTTAGACTTACATGTTTACTGTAACTCTACTGTTTTAAGTTTCCTACCTCCTTAAATCCACAAAGCACTTCAAGAAAGGATTTCCATGTATTATATTTTGTTCAGAAACCCTTATCTCAGGCAGACATACTTGCCCATTTTCTTTTTTTATTAAAAAAAGTTTTATAATCATTATACATGCAGAGTGCTGTTCCAACAGACCGGGTTAGTATCTCTCCATGAAACCGCACACAATAAAATGGTTCCCTAAAAAAAGTTAACAATGCATAAAATGCTGATACAGTGCTTCAGAACACTTAATTATTTCTTTTCCCCTCATTGTTTATCATTGTTTTGTCAACTTTTTATATCACTACCCACAATGCTTTGAGTTTGGTTTTCTTTGAACATTCCTTTCCTCTGAACTTACCATGAACTTGTGCTTGTAGCATGCCGCCACAGAATGCCACAGCCACTTTATAAAGGGGGGTGGGGGGGACCCAAAACAACACTTTGTTTGTGAAAGGTGGCAAAAGTAAGCTCAGATAATATAAAATAGTAAAAAAAAAAAAACCAAACACTTGTCCATTTGCTGTTTTAGGCTGCCGTATGATGCCTGGCTGTAAAAGAAGATTAGTTTAATAATTTGCACATGCTTAAGGAGAGTGAGGAATTAAGTTTGTGTAGGGAGGAGGACGAGAAAAAAGAATTATGTTTCATAAGATTAGGTGGACCGTAGGAGGAGAAGGATTGCATAAATACCAAACATGATACAAGAGAGGATGGGGCCCATTATCGTACATGCAGTGTAGGATGGTGTAGAGGATTGTTTGTTTTATACAGAAGGACAGGAGGAGGGAGATTTTTGCATTTCTGATTATTTCTCTGCACACAGGGTCCTATTAGGAAATTACTGTTCCTTGTGATCAAGGTGTCACGAGAGGGGCTCTGGGTGGAGAAACAAATGCTGGGTTTTCATCCCCGCCCTTCCAGTGGATAAAAGTGAATGTGAATGTTCTACAGTAAGAATTCTTGCCCAACTTACATTCTCGGGCGATGATTTGGGACAAGGAGGATACATGAACCCTGATTGTGGGATGTGGCCCAAGTCATGGCAAAGTCATATTTTAAAACCAGGATATTCAGTAATTTCCCCTACTAACATGTTAAACTGGACTTACTGGGTTTCGTCAGAGCTACAGCAGGGCTCAAAGGACCAAGAATACTGTGGTTCAAACCCTCTGTTCAGGATTTTCTAGGAGAGTGAAAAATCTCATTTGTTTGTTTGTTTTTCACTCATTGCCCCCACTCACCTTCAAAGAGGATGTGAGGGGGAAGAGGAGGCAAGACTGTGGTAAGACTGCTGGAGAGCGTGGTGGCCAGAATTCCTGTGGAGAGAACTAAGAGTGCTGAGGTATTTCTCTTGTTCTTCCCTCATCAAAAAAAAAAAAAAAAAGTTCATGTGACGGGATGCCAGGGAACCACACTGGGAACACGGTAAGTGCAGCCTGGCATACGGGGGCCGTGGGGTCTGGTACCTGGTACCTTGGCATGCCGAAGTCAGGCGGCAAGAAGCCATGGCAAAGAGACAGGGGTATGTCGGGAATAAGCCACACTTTCACGGCTACTAGGAAAAAGATAGGATTTCCAGGAGGTCGTATGTGGATACTGTAGAAGGGAGTCAACTCAGGACCACCCTGCTGCTGTCTGCCTCTCCACCGCCACCCCGCACACTGAGAAACTTCCCGTCAGGAAGATAACCTCAGCAGAAAGAGACTAGGGATGATCGTCTGATGTGGAAGTTGAGGGAGTTCTTCTGTCAGCATTTATAGCCTTGCCAGTGCCGGAGAACCACAGTATGAGGACCTCAGCTAGTCTGAGGCTGATCTCTGAGGATCCCATAAAAACACGCACCACAGCAAAGAGCCGGCACTGGGTCATTGGCCAGTGCAGAATATGACTGTCCCAACCAAGGAAGATCTTCTCTGTCTTTCTGCTTCCCCTTATATCCTCATTTTTCACTTATTTGGCAGTTAAAATTTGACTGATTTTTACCGACTAAAATGTCAGATTGCCGCTAACTAAGACATTTACTAATATTTATTAAACAGGTAGTGTGTGAAAGGCACTATGCACATATGTATTTTCTGACCTCAAGGAATATATCTAACAATGAGATTTCCCTTATGTTTGTTTTTAATGCAAAATTAAACATGTTAGTCTTCTTTAAAAATTGGCAATTTTATAGATAGATAATTTTCTGGCCTGTACACATACTTATGATACGGATATTCTACTGCTACTCGAGTGAACACGGTGAAGGGGCTTGAAGTGGGGAAGGAATAGCGTGCTCAGCGTAGTCTGTTTAGGTAGACAAACGGAGGGGAACTAGGGCAGCAAACCAGGTAACTATACAGGCACACCTTGGAGGTACTGAGTTCAGTTCCAGACCATGGCAATAAGGCAAATACTGCAGTAAAGCGAGTCACATGAATTTTTTTGGTCTCCTGTTTTGTATAAAAGTTTTGTTTACAGTATACTGTAAACATATACAGTATACAGTATGCATAATTACAGTGCAATACCATTATGTCTAAAAGAAATGTGCATACCTTAATTGACAAATTCTTTATTACTAAAAATGCTAATGATCACCCAAGCTTTCAGGAAGTTGTAATCTTTCTGCTGGTGGAGGGTCTTGCCTTGATGTGAATGGCTACTGACTGATCAGGGTGGTGGTTGCTCATCAGGTTGGGGTGGTTGTGGCAATTTCTTAAAATAAGACAACAATGAAGTTTGCCACATAGATTGACTCTTCCTTTCACAAAAAAAATTTCTCTGTAGCATGTGATGCTGTTTGATAGCATTCTACCTGGAGTAGAACTTGTTGCAAAATTATAGTCACTTCTCCCAAACCCTCCCACTGTTTTATCGACTAAGTTTACATACTATTCTAAATATTTTGTTGCCATTTCCATAATGTTCACAGCATCTTCACCAGGAATAGATTCCATCTCAAGAAACCACTTCCTTTCCTCATTCATAAAAAGCAACTCTTCATCCATTCAAGTTTTATCATGAAATTGCAACAATTCAGTCACATCTTTAGACTCCACTTCTAATTCTATTTCTATTGCTATTTCTACCACATCTGCAGTTCTTCCTCCACTGAATTCTTGAACCCCTCAAAGTCATCCACGAAGGTTGGAATCAACTTTCAAACTTCTGTTAATGTTGATATTTTGATGTTTACCTGTGAATCACGGGAGTTCTTATTGGCATCTACAGTGGTGAATCATTTTCTGAAGGTTTTCAGTTTGCTTTGCCCAGATCCATCAGATTTGGGCTAAAATCACTATCTATGGCAGCTATAGCCTTACAAAACACACTTTTTAAATAATAAGATGTGAAAGTCTAAATGACTCCTTAGCTGCAGAATGGATGTTAGATTATTAGGCATGAAAACAACATTCATCTCCTTGTGTATCTCCATCGGAGCCCACAGGTGACAAGGTACATTGTTAATAAGTAGTAATATTTTGAAAAATCTTTTTTTTTTTCTAAGCAGTAGGTCTCAACAGTGGGCCTAAAATATTCAGTAAACCCTGGTATAAACAGTTGTACTGTCATCCAGGCTTTGTTGTTCCCTTTACAGAGCACAGAGTAGGTTTAGCATAATTGTTAAAAGCCTTATGATTTGCAGAATGGTAAATGAACATTGGCTTCAACTTAAATTCACCAGCTGCATTAGCTCCTAACAAAAAAGTTAGCCTGTCCTTTGAAGCTTTAAACCCCGTCATTGACTTCTCTTCTCCAGCTGTGAAAGTGCAAGATGGCATCTTCTTCCAATAGAAGGCTGTTTTGTCCACATTGAAAATCTGTTGTTTAGTGTAGCCACCGTTATAAATTATCTTAACTAGATCTTCCGGATAACTTGCTGCAGCTTCTCCATCAGCGCTTGCTGCTTCACCTTGCACTTTTACGTTCCTTAAACCTCATGAACTAACCTCTGCTAGCTTCTAGTTGTTCTTCTGTAGCTTCCTTACTTCTCTCATCCTCCCAGAATTGGGGAGAGTTAGGGTCTTGCTCTGGATTAGGCTTTGGTTTAAGGGAAGGTAGCGGCTGGTTTGATCTGTCCAGACCATTAAAGTTTTCTCCATATCAGCGATAAAGTTGTTTTACTGTCTTAACGGTCATGTGTTCACTGGAGTAGCACTTTTAATTTCCTTCCAGAACTTTTCTTTTGCATTCACAATTTGACTAACTCTGTGGTGCAAGAGGCCCAGCTTTCAGCCTGTTGGCTTTTGACATGCCTCCCTCACTAAACTTAATCATTTCAAGCTTTTGATTTAAAATGAAAGACATGGAATCTTTCTTTCACTTGAACATTTGGAGGCCATTGTAGGGTTATTAATTGGTCCAATTTCAATAATGTTGTGTCCCAGGGAATAAGAAGGCTTGGGGAGGGGGGATGAGGAAGAGAAACAGGGAGTCAGTGAAGCAGTTAAAACACACACAATGTTTATCAACTAAATTTGCCATTTTATATGGGCAGGGTTCATGGTAACCCAAACAATTATGACAGTAACATCAAAGATCACAGATCACAGATCACTATAGCAGACATAATATTAGTGCAAAAGTTTGAATGATTGTGAGAATCACCAAAATGTGACACAGAGACACAAAGTGAGCTTATGCTGTTGGGAAAACGGCACCGATAGACTTGCTCAAAGCAGGGTTGCCACAAACCTTCAATTTGTAAAACAAAATGCAATAAAACGAGATATACATATGTATTATTCATTGTGATCTTCTCATTCATTTGCCAACTTGTTTAATTTTAGGTCTTGATTTTATGGTGTAAGAACTTCTTTTGCTCATTTGCTTCTTTAGTAAATATTTATTGAACAGGTACTATGTGCAGGATGGTTGTGCTAGACATATGTCTTTCCTGCTCTCTGGAAATGTGGAATCTAGTAGAAGAGATGGATTTCATTGTTACAGATTGCTGCAACATGTAGAAGCGTGTGATTAGTGAGATGTGAACTGTGCTAGTGAGGAATCTTTGATTGCAAATGACAGTATGAAATAACTTAGAAAAGGGGGACTTATTAGTTCATATAGTAGGAAGTGTAGGAGGTGACACTTCAGGCACAGCTAATGTCATCAGAATGGGGTACACCTCCCTCTTCCCGTCACCCGCTCTGCTCATCTCTGTACTGGCTTCACGTGCAGGCAGCTTCCTTCTTGTGGAAGCAGCTCTGGGCTATGCCACTCTCTCAGCTAGTGTCTTCAGAGAAAAGAATGCATACTTTTTTCTTTTCTAAAAGGTACAGGAAACTTCTTGTAACTGGCCCACTTTGGAGTCCATGCCTCTCCTGAATCACTTACTGTGGCAAAGGAAACGGGGCGTTTCCATCGATCTGGCCTCAGTTAAATGCCTCTCCCTTTGGTGGCAGAGGTGGTTGGTTCCAATCAGAGTACCTGCAATCTATTCTTCAAAAGGAAGGGGCATGCTTTCACCAGGAGAGAGTGGGAGGAAAAGGGTGCAAACAAAAAACACAACTTTATTAGCTGTTTGAGGGACACAGACTAAAACTTCAGGAGTGCAGAGGAGGGAGGGTCTTTTCTGGTGATTGCAGAGGGTGTACCGGAAGTGGTGGTGGTAAATAGCTGAACTTTTTGGATTTCAGTAGAGAGTTTGGTAGGACATGGAGGAAGCTTCCCTCCTCCCAGGCATACTTGCCAAACCACAATGTTTACAAAGCTCAAAACAAATCCATATAATACCCTTGGACTCTCTTTCTCTATATACCCTAACACCTTGAAAGTAGTCTATTCTCTATGATCATTTCCTCAGTTTCTCTCCTTCCCTCCCCTCCCATTGTGACCACGAGTCCACTCATACCATGGCACTTATGCTACTGCGGCAAAGGTCACTGCCAATTTCCTAATCTGCAAATCTGGCCTCTGCAGCACCGTCTAACTTGGTATCTCTGAATGCTTGACACTGTGATTCATACTTTACTTCTGGAAACTTTCCACTCTCTTGACTTCTGAGACACGATTCTCTCCTGGGTTCTTTTCTGCCTGAGTGTCCTTTCTGAGTCACTGCTGTTGGCCCCTTTCTTTCTGACTTATCCTTAATATGTCCTTTCTCCAGAACTCAAACCTGGCACTCTTCCCATTTGGCATGTTCTTTTCCGGTCAGTCCCATTCATTCTCTTGGCGTCTCTGACTACCTGTCTATGTTCATCTGTGTCCATGGCCCTGTCAGAGTTCATCCCAAACTCCGTGATCCATCACATCACAAATTGAACATTTCCTTCATGATCTTTCTGTGTCTCTTCTGTTCTTACCATTCTCACTGCTGTCACCCCAAATTTTAACTTACAATTCACATCTTGCCAACACTCAAAAAAGGGTCAGGAAGATAATAAGAAGTGCTGCCACATTTTCAAGATGGACGTTCATTCCCACTGCTGTGATTTCTTCCGTCAGTTTTCTCTGCTTGTTTTTACATTTACAACATCAAAGAATTCCATATTAATTACCACCCTGCTACCTTTAATCACATGTCTGTCTTTAGCGCTCTACAGGGCCCAAATCAAGACATAGTTCATCTTTAATCAAGTGAGTGCTCTTATCAAGTTAACTTCCACAATTTTTGTCAAAAGGAGTATACTTATTGACTGCTTCACAAAACATGTTCAAAGGTTGATTTAATATTACTTTTTCTTCAGGCCAACTGACAACAATTTTAGTAGTTTCCGAATTCACTTTTATAGCAACTTCTGCCAACTTCTTTATCATTTATTTTGCTTAAGACAGAGTTATAAACATCATTTTAACCATCTGAAAACAATCACCTCAATTTTCAGTCCTCCTTTATTTACAAAGTAAGTCATAATATCATTTCAGGGTATTTAACTTCTGCTATTTCACTAGCTAAGCTTCCTTCCTCATATAGTTTGGTGTTTATTTAAATTTTTGAAGCATGCATATGGTCTTTATTTTAGAAAAATTAAAATATTTATTGTATTATAAAAATACGTGTCCACTGCAGACAATTCAGAAAACACCAGTGAGCAAAAAAGAAAATAAAATCTTATTCACAAATAACCACTGTTAAATGCATCTAGACCTTATAGATATTTATTTAGGAATATATGTCTTGCTTTTTTTAAAAAAATGAAATCATACAACGTGTGTGTGTGTGTGTGTGTGTTTCCCTGTTTAAAACATAGGCATATGCTGAGTTTTATATGCAACTTAAGAGTTTTTTACTACCTCAGAAAACCCCTACTAGGAACAGTATTCTATCATCAGGGTTGCTATAAAAACATTAGAGTTTTTTTGATCCTATTGTTTTTGGATAATAAAAACACCTTACATTTTTTTAAGGGGGGGCTTCTCATGTGAAAGGCATTATGCTTGGTGCTTTATAAATATTATTTGATTCTTTACAAGAACTCCAGGAGCTTCCTACCAGTATCTAGCTTTATGGACAAGGACCTGAGGCACAGAGAGATTTCCTATTTTAACCAGACTCATAGTACTAGTAACTGGCAGAATCAAAAATCAAATCTAGGTCTTTGGGCTCCAGTATGTGCTAAAAACCACAACACAATACAGTGAGGACATTTAGAATGTATATATAGTAAGGTGTCACGCTGGGCATGCTTGCTTGCTTGGTGTCCTCAATCTGCCAATCTTTGGGATTCCTGAGTGCTGAGGTAGGGTTGCATTGTCATAAGGCTGCAAGGAAACCCTAAGCCAAGTGGAAAGGGTAAAATAATTTTCCCCTGTTGCTTCAGAGAGAAGATACTGCAGTCCTGTCGGGAAAGCACAGGCTTGTTCTGTTTCCTTTCTATGCTTGTGTACTGTCACCAAAATCTATAGCACTTGCTGATTAATTTTTAAGAGGTACCATTATCATTAAGAAATAACTTCTCAATTACCAAATTACATGCCATAATTCCTCCCTTGTTAGCCGGGCATCAGTAGCTTACATGCAAAACTTGAATTCAACTTCCCTGTTAGAGATATAAACTCCATTTTTGGGTATCAAGCAATGTATAGAACTTGCATAAGAAATGTGTTCAATGGTATAAAGTTTCTGCTATGCACGAGGTATAAGTTCTAGAGGTCTGCTGTGCAACATACTCCCTGTATTTAACAGTGTGGTATTGTGTCTTTTAAAATATGTTAAGAGGACAGATCTTACAGTAAATGTCTTACTAAAAAATAAATGCAAAATTTCACGAAAGAACACAAGGAAACTTTTGGGGGTGATGAATTTGTTTAGTTCTTGATTGTGATGACGGTCTCATAGGCATGTGCATATGTCCAAACTCATCATGATGTATCTTTTAAATGTGTGCATTTTTTTGTGTGTGTATCAATTATACCTGCATATGCCTAAAGAAAAGAAATGTAGAGTGTGATGGGGACTTTAGCATCAGTGGAATATTTGCTGTATATTAGCTATAGAATTCCCTCTCAATTATCATGGATTTCAGTAAACTTGTTGCTGGGATAAGGAGCACATAAGTTTCATGGTCAGAAGGGTGTAAGCTTGAACTCCAGTTTTATTGCTTACTAACTCTGTGATCTTGGATATATTACTTAATCTCTCTGAGCCTCTGTTTTATTATTCGAGGTATAGATATATACAGATAGAGTTAGACAGATGTACACTGCCTGGTCTGCAGTAGACAACTAGTGAATATGAAGTCTTAAAAAATATGACAACCTTCTGCTTTGCATTTGCTCTTCTATGGGAAGAGGGGAGCACATTTTGACCATTTTTTCTGTAATAAAGCCAAATTTTGGTTAAATTCCAATATGGAAAATGGCATCAGATTTGTAAAATTTTCACAAATAAAAAGGCTTCAGATATAATTCAGTTCGGTTTTGCAATTTTAAACATGAGTAGATTTGAGGCTCAGAACTGTAAGATACGTTGGTTGGAGGCAGAACTGAGACTTTACCATCATGTCCAATATCTTGGTATAAATAAGGAAATTACTGCTTGTGGCTGACAAAGGACATAAAATTCACAAAGTTTTATTTTGTGAATGGTCCTTGAAAATAAGTTACATGCAAGATGGACCCCTAATATCCAAATAAAAACTTGAGTCCTGGAAATGTAGTTGCTCATACATCAACAACAAGACAACAACAACAACGAAAAATGGAAAAATGATTTCTTAACTCCAAGGACTAGGAACTTTGTAATGAAACACAATGTTTCTTTAACAAACGATCATAGCTATATATGTGTCTGTGTGGTATTTTTTTCCTGTTTTACCTGATAGAATGGATAGTCATTTTAATTTTATTGATGCTCTTAAGTTTAATGAAATTTATGTATTAAATATACACACTCATAAATATTATACGTATACATTTAGGATCTCCTTAAATATAATTCTGTTGTGGTTAAATTTTTATTCTAGTTTTTGAAAACATACCTTCTTGTCTTAGTGGTAATAAAAGTGTGGATTTACCACTTTCATAACTGTGTTTTGAAAGCTTTACAGTCCTTTGGAGGCAGACTCTCTGGAAGCCTTGCCAGTCAGCAAACACCCAAGATTAATAACATGAACGATTTGATGATTTTGGCATCTTGCAAAAATTATGCATTGGGTTTTAAGAAAGCATCGTGTATATTCTCCACTTGCAGTTCTTTAACTTTTAGCTCATTCTTCCAATAGACTATTGTTATGTACTTAACTTGTGCCTCTGAGGTTTCTAAAAGGTTAATGAATGATGATAATGTAAATTTTAGAGTAAAATACATGGTAAAAACTGTATTAGTGGATTTGGCTTTTTGGAATAACATTAATTTTTATTTTAAAAATTCAAATTTCATATGTGAAAATTTGTTAACTGGGTATTTCAGTTTCACTCAACTTGTGGAATATGAAAATGCCAATGGCTGATGGTCATATAGAATGTCAGTGTCTCATGAGCACACTTGTCTCCTTTATTGAGTTGCCTTTTGTCAGACTGTGGACACACATATGTAACCTGTTGGGTAGGATGTTAGTCTTATGACTCTTTAATTTTTTTCATTTGTCTAATCAAATAAAAATAGTTTAGAGATGTACTGACAATAACGTTTGTGTATTTACCTGCTTTAGACCTTGAATAGAACATAGTGAACAATGCACAAAACACACTTTTTAAATAAAGACTCTAGTTTTGAGTTGGAGGGCTTTGTGCTCATGTAATGTTCAAATATATATATATATATATATATATATAGTTTTTTTTTTCTTCCAGGAAAATAGCTTGGTCAGAAAGCAACACCAAGTAAATAAATATTTTTTAAATTTCTTTTCTAGAAGCTTTTCCACTATACTTCTCCACCCCATCCACATTTGAGAACTGTTGTTGAAACCAATTATTTTTTATCTTTAAGTTATGAGCACTTACTAAGTGTCAGGAACTATTTTAATAATAAAAATAAGTAGCATTATTGGATGGCTTACTACGTGGCGTGGACTATTCCAATAACATCATATATACTAACTTAACTGTTCCTCATGACGGCATGCATGAGGCACAGAAAGGTTCTTTATCTTGTCCAGGATCACACAGCTCGTAAGTGGTATAAATGGTATTTGAACCCAGGCAGTGTGGTTCCACCCACCCATACCATTCATATTAACCAGTGCACTGCTCTACCTCGGAGTTGCAAAATACTTTTAGAATGATGGGTTCTGTATTTATAAGACCTACGGCATGATGAGCAAATTAGCTTTTTAAAAGAAGGATTTACATGACATTCTAATGTTTTCCAAGTCTGGTTGATCCTTACTTTCTTTCCCTGTCATGTCTAGTTGACATTGATTTTAAAAATGGACTTGAAGCTTGGTAAAGACAGAAGAGTTTGTGTCTTTGAAATTCAGAAAAAAAGAGCAATTAAAAGAGTATAAACTTTCCCAAGTTGTTCAGACGGGTTAGGAAGGGTCAGTCCTTCCTATATGTTCTTGTTGTAAAGTCAGAATTTTTTTCTTTTCTGATGATGATTGTCAGTGAAAATAAGGATAGATTTGTGTTAAGGTGTAGTATGTGGAGAGTTACAATAAATAATGAGTATAGCAACATCTTTTCCCCCTTCCTACAAAAAGCTGAAAGATTAATGTTAACTTTCTCAAAAAAATAATCTGGGATGCAGTATAGTATTTGAGAAGTTTGTCAGCACACACCGCTGCTGTTTGTTTTTCAGTCTAGCTTCAGAATCTCTACAGTCAGCAACAAGAGCCCTGAAAAATCAATATTTAGGTTCTTAGGCTTCTGAATGCAGGTGTAAGGGCAGGGTTTTCTACCTTTCTAATTTGCCCCCTGACGTTTTCTGGTTTCCTTGCCCTAGCTTTTCCTGAGAGAGGGAAAGGAGGAAGGTTTTATCAAGCCCTATTGGGTATCTCCACCATTGTGGATTCCTGCCTGTTAGTCTTTTGCTGTTACACACATTCACACCTCATATATTTTGCTCTAAAAGCAGAACATCTGAGATGATTCTGTGGTTGCAAAAGATCTCAAAGAGATGGAAGATGGATTTAATGTTGCCATTTTTAGCTAATGCTGTAAATAGAATGGCAGCTGTCCTCAGATGCATAGCCGATATATAGTACATATGCTGAATAGAAACAGATAAAAGATTGCACTCAATTAATCCTGACGAAAAGTAGCATTTTGGCCATGGATTTAGCCATCTAATTTTTAGCCACAGTGCATTTATTCTATACCCTCATGTGATGGAATCCAATGCTTTGAAGGTGACTCAAGAAGAGAAAAATTTGCTGTTCTCCTTAACTAGGTTTAAAGCAACCTGTAATATTTTAGTTATTTATATACCCCACCATTTTGTAATCCTGTAAGCAATTCAAATCTACGAACATTTCTGGAACACTTATTATCTATGGGAAGAAAAAGACGTGGTTCTTTCAAAGAACTATTTCTTGTATAGAAAAGGATTGAGCAGGGAGCTTTATCATGCGATATAGAATGTGAAAATCACTGTAAGTGAGGTCTGACAGATATCCTTAGTTCAATAACGTTTGAACATTTATAAAACCACACCTATTTCAGGTGCATTACTAATAGGTACTGTGGATACCAGGAGGAATTACACCTAGTCCGCAAGGAGTCTTCCTCAAGAGAAGTGGCCTGTAAACAAATAATTGCATTTATAATTGAGTATATAGTTTGAAAATTCAGGAGTAGCGGCGGAAGGGAAGATTAACCGTCCTAGAAGGTGTTGGGTGGTAGGACAGGGCTTCATAGAAGAGCGATGCATGACCAGGATCTTGAGGCATGAGAAAGACTTTACTAGATAAACAATGAGAGGTAGAGGCAAGGGGGAAAGACTAGGGCATTGCAGAATGAGGGAGTATCATGCCCAAGGATGAGAAGGCATGAGACTTGGTAGTGTATTTGTGATGCTAAATTGCTCTGTCTGTGCACTGCGGGAGGGTGTCTGGATTATTCAGCAAAGACAAGGTTATGAAATTCTGGACCCAAAGCAAAGTAAATTGTATATGTAAACTTTGTTTTTAGGATAGCAACTTACATACTTTTTCTGTAAGACAGACCTATCTTTGAATCCTGACTCTGAAACTTGTTATCCTGTGATCTGGAGCAATTTTCAAAATCTCTGAGACCTTATCTTCTTCATCAGCAAATGTGGGTTATGATACTTAATATAAAACAGCGCATTGTCTGATACCTAGTGTGTAACAATGACTTTTTAATTATTGCTCATTTGCTTTTTTTGGTTGACCATTTCTTGGTAGTAAGGGATGAAGGATAAACACTTAACTGTGCTCAATCAATGTAGCGCAACTGCCATTCTTTTCATGAAATTTGGACTTTAAGGGGTGGGGGAAAGGAAATTGAAAGAGCTCTGCAGTAGGGGTTGAGAGACCTGAATTCTAGTTCTGCCTTAGCCACCAACTATGACCTGATGATCTTAACTAAAAGCGTGCCCTGTTGAGTTTGTTCTGCTTTAAAAGGAGAGGTTTGGACTAAATGGCTGTCTGACTCATGTTCTTGTTGCTATGAGTAGTTTCTGAGGAGCAGCTCAGTGACTTGAAAGAGATAAACCACAAAACTTAATTCCAGTAAAAGGCTTACTAAATCAGAAATGTTCTTTTACATTTTCTCTTTGGGGGAAACGTTGTCTACAGCCGCTGAACTCATTTTAAAGAATGGTGGTTTCCCCATTGTTGTACAAATGACAAAGTACACCGTTAGTGCCCTCTAAAATTCATTAAACATGCAGAAGAGTGATTGGCTAGCCTTGCGATTTTGTTGCAAGACCAGGCTGGGGAGAGTGGAGCGTGGTTTGATGGCCTGGGTGTGCAATGGTGAGCTTGTAGTTAGGTGAGCTCTTAGGAGCATTTGATGCCTGTTGAGATTTTGTGGGTCAGAGCATTTAGAAAATGCCAGTGAATCTTGTTGGTCACTGAGGAAATTTAAATCCTGAGAAAACTTAGTTGGTGTCGAGTAAAGAATGTAGTGCTTGTTTCTACAGATTAATTGTTAGGCCCATGAATAACGAGAGTTCATTCACAAAAGGAGAGAGATTAACATCCCGAAAGAGATGTAGTCAGTGGGGCCACAGTCAAGGAGTGTTAACTCCAGATTCCAAACCACAGCCCTTTGATATTGTTTCCTCTCATGACAAAATCTAACTGCTGTTTTCACTGTACATTAATTTTGATATCATTTTGAAGTAATAGCATGTGTGGCTCTGTAGTCTCTTAATGCAGACAGTCCTATCTCTCTCCCCTCTATTTCCTTGCTTTGTTTCCACCGTTAATCTGGTAACCAGCCACTTATCGTCCTGATTATCTTGTAATTGAAACTGTAAAAGCCGGTGGCAGGTAAACCTATGGCAGGCAGATGGTCTCCTCAGTATGTCAGCTGTCTCGGAAGAATTTTTTTTTTGTGTGTGTGTACTACAATGTGGTCTAGGGGGAACCCCCCCCCGAAAAAAAAAAAACTCACAAAGAAAAGAGCCCAGATCATACAATTTGAAATTTAACAGAATGTATTTGCTAACACTTTCAAAGTTGCCTTAAGACCAAAATTCATTATGGAAGCATCTTTTGTGGAGCATGAAGCGAAGGAGAAGGAGGGGAAACTCTAGTGTTGGGAAGAGTGCGGAGGTTGTTACAACAGATTTTCAGCAGCCCTGAATGTGAGTTTGGTGCTTTGGTGGACTGACTAGTAACTGTGGGTGGGGGGGTGGAGGTCAGACATGCCCCCAAGCTAGTGGTTGCGTTTGCTTGTTCTCATAGCAGCCTGAGGGGGAAAAGTGCTTGTTTAAACACCAGCATATTCTGTAAAAACTAACAATTATGGCAAGGTTTTCAAAAAGAAAATTACATTAAAGATGAATGAGTGTATATTGAATAATTGTGTTTTAAGGTGTGTAACATTAAAAGTTATTGAATAGAATATCGACTGTTTTGTGGAAATAGCAATAATGAGATTCCTGTCGCCTAATCTTACAATAATTGGGTTATTACTATGCAAATGAAGGTATTACTTAAAAAAAAGTAAGGAAGCTAGACAGATCCTTGAGGCAGTCCTTTATCTAGTCTTAAAGCTGTGCTGTCAATTCTCCTTAGACTGAAGATCCTTTTCTAAACAGTTTGGAGATGCTCATTTCACTATTTTGCATCTGAAATTCCACTCTATTTTTCAGCTGCCACAGGTATCAGATCAGTGGTTGGTGATTTTATATTTTCTTAGCTTCATGTGGAACCCAAAGGAATAATTAAATTGTATAATGATTACCCACTGTTATTTTCCTTTAAAAAAAATATGCAATGGAGTGAATTTTCCTGCCAAAGATGCATGTTGGAGCCCTTATCTCCACGTTCCATGTGGCTCTATCAATATTGTGTGGTGTCTGGTGGTGCCCATGCATCTCAAAAGCCAACAGGTCATTTTGGGCTAGCAGACCTCCTAGGACACCTTTGTGACTGAGGAAGTGATTCCATTAGTCCTCAGTCATGCTCAGATCAATAGTCCATATATTGCTGTCACTACCATGTCCATTTAAGCTCCTGTGGCACCCATCAGATGAATGGAAATATTCGGGAGAATGGCCGTTTTAGTTCATGACCCAGGTAAATACCTGTGTGTTCAGCCAGGAATGGTATTTTAAACTGTTGACTGCTGAGGCTTTGAGTAAAAGGCGATTCTATTTCCTGGGAATGTGGTATGATTTTTACACACTGCTATTTTGCTATTTGAAGTGCTCTATGTATCAGGAATGATACGGAATTTCATTTTAAAAATTCTGTCGTATTTGTACAAAGAGAAAGCATCAAAGAAGTCTTAGACTGAACCTTATTGAAATCTCACAGTGGATTTTTTATAGTTCTAATACTCCTTGATAGTGTATACTACATTAATCATAGCAAGTAGATTTGAGGAAATCACAAAAGACAAATTTCATTTACCGAGAACTTTTGGTTCCAAGGATTAGGAGGTCAAGAAAATATAAGCCTTATCAGTTTATTTCAGAATCAATTGAGTCTTGAGAGACTTTGTAAATGTCATGAACAACCGCTCTTTACCTTGTGTCCTTCCAGGGTTCTTAAGGTAGAGCTAGGCTCAGAGAGGCGATTGCTCATCACATTTATGCCATTCTCCATTCAGTAGAAAAACCTTCAAATAAATTTCTATTTATAGGAGTACAGATTTTCAGTATTTTGGTTATTAGCCATATTTTACCAAACATAAATAACATTTTCAAATAATCACAATCCTGCAAATATTAATTCTAAATCGTTACATTTCTACAATCCAACTAATTTAGTTAACGCCAAGAAATCAATATACATGGGTAATTTTTATTAGATCTCTGCAGAAAGGACTTTTGGGAACATGCAGAATTCCAGCATATCATTTGGGTTAGAATAAGTTTTGATACTGTTACAAACAACCCTAAAATTCCATATATGAGGTTTGTTGTGGATTTAGGTGATTCTGCATGTCAGCTATCCTACACATGCTGGCTCAGCTTTCCAGACTCTGGGATATTATGGCACCTTCCTATCACTGTCTGTTTCCATGACCCCCAGGCTAGGGAGGGGAGGACTGCAAAGTTGAGCTCTAGCAATTAAAAGCTTTATTCCGGAAGTGACAAACATCACCTCTCCTATTTCTTTACTTGAACTACTCATATGATCCCCCCTAATTTCCTTGGGATGGGAAGTATAGAAGAGAACCAGATACTGATCAATATTAGTAATGTTGATCAGAGCCAGTATTGATTTATTCCACCTACTGAGAATGCTTTTGAAATATGAGACACTACTCATGATGTGTGGGTAAAACTATAGCAAGGAGTGTAATGAATGGCTTTCATTAAGAACAATAAGCATTTTCCTCCTAGTCATTGATGCACCCATTTGTCTAGACTTCCACGGACCTTGCTATTCTTGGGTTTTATGGAACGGATTTTACCTTGACTAAGGTCAATGTGCAGTCAACCTTTACAGATGGGATTATAGTGAGCTTTTAAATTGCAGCTGTGGCCAACCTGCAATAATGACAAACATTGCAGGAGAATGCTCTTTGTCCAGGTTTGATGAGGGTTGGTGATTAAATAGAGCTAACAGTTTCCCAGGTTGGAAAGGAAGCTATTTGATTTGCAAAAGAAGGAAACGTTAGAATCAGTACGTTCTTCCACTCCTTCCCATAGGATCTATAAAGAAAAGTGAACACATTTTTAATGTAATGAGTGTCCCATTACCTTTTTTAACAAAGCACAATATTTGGAGCTAATAGGTATTTAGTAACAGAAGTTTGTGTCTTATTTGCCTTCTATTGGGTAGCAAACAAGAAGAGAACAGACAGGAATGTGTTTGACCTGTACCACTAGGTCAAACAGCATCCTAACTCTGTCCGTAAGTGAAAGGTAGTAAAAACCACCAAAGAGGTACTGGGCAGGCCAAGAAAGGATGTCCTTTACTATTTCAGTTAAACAGCATGACAGCATCATTCCTTATATGTATGGAAACATATTGGTTGAGGGTATCACTTGAGCTTCTCTTACAATTGACAGTCAAAAAACTATTTTAATTGCTAAGGATAAATGGATTAGTGACTTACGGGTGCATAACATACCATTCTACTTTTTCTCTCATTTTTATTTTTATTTTTTCCTTGATATTACAAATTAAAATGAAAATACCAAGACTACACAAAACAAACGTATGCCTTGGTGCTTTATTGTAAGGTGAACAATCTTGAAACCATCACCCAGGTCAAGAAATGGAAGTTTGTAAACAATTCCTGAAGCTCCTCCACGTGCACTATCCTAATTACGGTCCCCCTCTTTCTCTAGAAATAATCATCTGAACTTTCATAGTAATCAGTTCCTTGAATTTCATTATGTTTTATCATCCAATTGTGCATATAATTAATTTTGCCCATTAAAAAAATTCTTGATATGTCCTTGAAGTGTCTTGTAATCTATAGGTCCCCCCCCCGCCCATTTCTTTCTTTTCTTTATAATTTATCTCTTAAGGTTTGACTGAAGAGTTTCCCATGGTGTAGATTTTGTTGGCTGCATATTCATAGTGCAGTTTAACATGTTCCTCTGTTCTTTGTATATTCTGAAAAAATGGTAGCTGGCTCCAGAGACTTGATCAGGCAAGTTTCATTCCTTCGCAGGACTATAAGAGGTGATGTGTTTTTTCATCAGGAGGAAGATAATGTTTGGTTATCATTCTTTTTTGATGTTAACAGCCAGTGATAGTCAACGCTTAGATTCATTAATTCATTAAGGGTTGCAGAGGAGAAATAGCCTAATTATATTATCTTTTTTTTTTTTTTATTAACTGGAACAATTTTATGAAAAGACACTTACTCCCCAGTCTACTATTTGGTTAACAAGTTATACAGTTTATATAGGAAGAGCAGGGAAGATACTTGACTGTATCTTACCCAGTTCTAAAGATAATGAATTAGCTCCCTGTCATCCTCAGGAGGTAACCAAGTAATTCCTTTTAAATATCATTGTGATTTCATGAATTTAAACACATTTGATGGGTTTGATCTATTGCAATTCCTATCCTTTGAAGTTTAAATTATCTCATCTTTGGCCAATGGAAGCCCCTTCAAGTTGGCTCTGAGTACTTTGACTTAACTGTAGCCATCTTTGATAGCTTCCTTTGTAGTAGGTATGTCAAGATGTTCTTGAGTTCTGAGTTCATCTTGTATATATCTTATCCCATCCATTTCTCCAAGAAATCCTTGTTTTCTGGACAGGAGGTATATTTATCGTTACTGGTTTGGTCATTATGTATAGGCCTAAATAGACAGAACTATTGTAGGTGCTTAAAGTTTTCATGTTAATACTTTACTCAAATGTTAATTTTAGACTGCCAAATATCATATCAAAACAAAGGCATTTAAAATTGTCCTAGTATTTGTGAGGCCTGTCAGAAATTTTACTAATATTTTTAGAGAACCACACTATAAGTATGGAAAAGCATCATCTTCTAACTATCTGCCATCATGCATACATTTAAAATGTTTCTGATCTCAGTATTTCTTTGGCTTAATACCATGGCAAAATCTTCTTTCACAGTTTATATTTATCTTTGGCTCTCTTTTGGCCAGTGGTGATCAAATCTGCTACAAGTTACTATCTCTAAAGGCTTTATCCATGAGTTCTACTTTTATTTTTTTAGCATGGTATTTCAATTTGATGTGTATTGTTTCATTTTGATCAGCATGTACCAATGTTCATCTGCTACAACAACTCCCTCAGAAGTTGTCATATACATTATATGTACTATTAATACTTTTATGTTAAGTGTATATATTCTGCAGTTAAACATTTACAAATTATTATTATTATTATTTTTTGAGACAGGGTTTTGCTTTGTCACCTGGGCTACAGTGCAGTGGCATCGTCATAGCTCACTGTGACCTCGAACTCCTAGGCTGAAGTGATTCTCCTGCCTCAGCCTCCCAAGTAGCTGGGACTACAGGTGCATGCCACAATGCCTATCTAATTTTTCTACTTTTTGTAGAGATGGGACTCTTTTTCTTAGTCAGACTGGTTTTGAACTCCTGGCCTAAAGCAATCCTCCTACCTCCCTCCCTCACAAAGTACTAGGAGTACAGGCATGAGCTACCACACTCAGCTTTACAAATTGTTTTTTAAAAAATACGGGCGCGGTCTGGGCTTGGTGGCTCATTTTCTCTATCTGCTATGAGTAACCTCACTATCAAAGTGATGAGCCTCCTAAATCAGCATTTTTCAGGGTCTGCTTGATGGAACACAAGTCCTAAGAGCTCTCCTGTGACAAGGGGATTCTAGAACTGGGTAGACAGCCTGAAGTCTCCAGGAACCATCTCTTGCTTTTGCAGAAGATGTCAGCTTTGAGAGTAAATCCTATCTTTTTTTTCTTTTCTTTGACTCTCAGGGAAACTGAAGTTGACATGGAAAGATCATAGTTGTTGCAGTTGGAAAGTACTGAATTAAAATCTTAGCTGTTCGTAATGGCTGAATAAATTTCTGAAAGTGTTAAAAAAGAAAAAAAGCTAATAATTCACACAGCCAGACAACACTGGAGCTGGGGCAGATCACTGGGTTAGCTTTGTCCAGTGCTTTCAGCTCCTTATCTCTGCCATTCCCTGAGTTCTGTCCTCCTCTGTGTGTCAGCATGGTTCTTAAGTTGGATACACATGGCATCTTCAGTTCCAGGTATGACAACCACAGAGCTTGAGAAAGACAACATCTCTTCCAGTGGCTCTCTCTTAATAGTTAGGGAATGTTTTCCCAGAAGCAAACCTTGTTCATGGATTGGCCCACTTCGTGTCATATACTCTTTCCTGGATACAAACCATGTTTCCAAGTTAATGCTGTAAGGTTGTCTGAGGTCTGACTTGACCGACCCATCACTGGCAAGGAGGATAGGATTACCATAATTGTTTTAAATTTAGCAGGATCTACCTGGAGTTTGGAGTCAGTCCTTCAAACAGCATAGCTCTTACATGCTGAGGAAAGGATGAAAGGGACATTGGGGAGAAAACCACAGTATATACTACATTATGTCTTAGGGCTCATTTGTGTATGCATTTCCATTTGTTTGGCTGCAGCATGTGAATGAATAATGATCAATTACAATTGGAGTAAGAAAAATGAGAAAACCCCAGTATGATATAAGGTGGCAGTCCCCAACCTTTTTGGCACCAGGGACTGGTTTCATGGAAGGCAATTTTTCCGCAGACCAGGGAGGGGTGGTGGATGGTGAGCGATGGGAAGCGGCTGTAAATGCAGATGAAGATTCGCTCACTTGCCCGCTGCTCACCTGCTGCTGTGTGGCCCGGTTCCTAACAGGCCACGGACCTGTACCGGTCTGCAGCCCAGGGCTTGGGGATTGCAGATATAAAGCATCCAAAGATGTGTGATTTGGTTGTCAAAATCTTTGAAACCATTTCTCTGATTTTTATTATCTTCAAAATTTCACTGAGTGTGAGTTATATGAGTAACCTAGGGTCACCCCTTTATACCTCCAGATGAGATCAGTGAAAACCCGTTTCTGTGACTTATGATTAAACTTACCTTTAAAATGTCATTTGGGCCGGGCGCAGTGGCTCATGCCTGTAATCCTAGCACTCTGGGAGGCCGAGGTGGGAGGATTGCTCAAGGTCAGGAGTTCGAAACCAACCTGAGCAAGAGTGAGACCCCCATCTCTACTAAAAATAGAAAGGAATTAATTGGTCAACTAAAAATATATGTAGAAAAAATTAGCCGGGCATGGTGGCACATGCCTGTAGTCCCAGCTACTTGGGAGGCTGAGGCAGAAGGATCGCTTGAGCCCAGGAGTTTGAGGTTGCTGTGAGCTAGGCTGACGCCA